>JAIUZE010045724.1:0-30273 GCA_022085475.1 Heliosperma pusillum | reverse complement strand
TGTTGATGACGATGGTGTGAATTTTGTTGATTGGCGTGTGTGCCACTTGTGTGCTGTTAGGAGATAGCATTAGCTTCTGTGTCATATAGTCGGTTAGAGCATGTGCATTTAAGTTGTATATATGCTAGATTGCATCATGGCATATAGTTGCATTTAGAAAAATGTTTTAATAATTGTCTTTTTGGAAAACTTGTTGAATGTGCATAGTCCCTTTTTGCTACTTTTTGATTCATAAAGTGTTCATCTTAATCGTGGAATTTTAGACGCCCTGGGTTGTGCATTTTTAGTGAGTTTTAACCCGTCTACTAATGCCGAGTCACGAGTTTGCGCTTATTCCACCTCGACAACCTCGATTGATGTGAATATTCCGATAGTAGAAAGAATTCTTAGGTGACCGTTCTTGCTATGCAACCAGCCATGATTCATTGTTCTTCCACTTTTGATCAAAAAAAGGAAACAAATCAAACAAGCTGAAAATATTGAGTCAATTATCATCTTTTCTTGTTTTCGTCGAGGAAGTGCCAAACGGAACTTCTAGGGATTCTAGTGGGCCCATATCTAGGCCCCCTTTCGATGCCACTACGGTGGGGATACCCCTATTGTTGGTTCCGACCGCATGTCCTTGACGGAAACCGTGTGCTTTCATGCCAAAAATTGCAAACCAAAATGCAATTCAAAAAGAAAGAAAAAGAAAAAGAAAGCAAAGTGTGAAATGAAAAATTTTCCAAGCAATAAGACTCAAATCTCAATTTCCTTTTATCCTTCTTGAATCATTCACCTTCGAAGTTGCATAGTGAGACGGGACGACCCTTGTGTCTCATTTATTTGAGAAACGTGAATTCCATATGCTATTGTGCTTAATAACGTCACGAGGATTTCATTTCCATCTTCCATTTTATCGCTCTTGGCCAAGCAAATAGTAGACGGGGTTCGAAATTTTCATTAGACTTGCACCGCTAGGAGGCGAATATTTTTCCATGCTTTATGATATTAGTGGCTTACAAGGATCATGCATTATTTAAACGGTTTCCTTTTAGATATTTCCGTCACATGGATGAGGCATGTGATTTTTCTTTTGTTAGATGCATCTTTGTCGTGTTCTTACGTGTTTTTCATTTGGATGCGTCGAGATTTTGAGCAAGCCCCTACTTGCCTTGCAAGGAGGTACTCTACCTCATGAGTATCTCGTTGTGAGTTGAAGGGACGGAGGAGGCCCGGTAATTGCCTACCGTCGGATATTATTAATAGTTTAGGTTGTAGCCTTAATATTAGAGTAGTATTGAATAAGGGTACTTATGGGTCTCGAATTTTGTTTACTTACTGCGCGGATCGAGTCAGTCTTCCGTGTGTAGTATGGGAATTTGCATTTTGATAAGTGGGGGAAATGTTGATAAGCATTTATTTAGTCACATTTTTCCCTCATTTTCGTCCCCATTTTGGTACGTTTACACGGATTTGCGTGTCTTAAATTGCATTTTATCTCCCGATTTCCCGCGCTATGAATGTCGATCTCAATTTGCAGGAATTAAGGCGGAAATGAGGAAATCGGTGCATAAAGACCTTGCATGAGTCGGGATTCGAAGATGAGATGAAAAATGAAGAATTGAGTAATCAGGTAGCCCTGGCCGGTCCCCAGACCGGCGGCCGGTCCACCGGCCCAGGCCTCGACTCCACATATGAAGAAGTTGAGAAAGGGAAGAAAAGGGGTCAGGTAGTGCCGGCCGGTCGACCGGCGGCCGGTCGACTCCCCGGCCTACACCTACATCAGAAGCATATGTGAGTACAAATGTGCTCCAGGCCGGTGGGGGACCGGCGGCCGGTCGACCGGCCCAGACCCCCATTCTCCATACTTAGTGAAATTTTGAGGATTTTGAAGACGGAGTTCCTGAAGTCACTGATGTGCTCCAGGCCGGTCAGAGGCCCGGCGGCCGGTCGACCGGCCGGGAACGCAACATCGCAAAATCCGCCTCTTCTTCTAATTTCTTCCTTAATTTCGAGATACATATATATACCCCCCCTTATTATTTTGTAAGCAGTTTTTTTACATTCCTTTTAGCACAAAACCCTAGAAATTTGTAACCCAAATTAATCCCTAATTACTCTCCTAATATTTCCCTAATCTAGTTTAGTTTCTCATTTCAAGTTGTTGAATCTAGTCTTTCATTTCATTTTTGAGGTTTGTATTGAAGACTTGGGTGAAGACATTCCCTCATACTCATCAATATAAGTTTTGTTTGGTATAAAATCTCTCATCTTTTTTATTGTTTATGCAATTAATTTCCATCTCTAGTTTATAGTTCATCTTTTGATTGTTATCTTTATTCTTCTCATAGCATAATGTTGATTGAACTCCCCCTTCCCTTTAGTGCTTTGATTCCCTTTGCCATGTGTGAGTAGATTTTCCTCTAGGGTTTAGGGGGAGCCTAAGGGTGGATCATGTGGGGTATTAGGTTGGTTAATTAGTAAGTTTGTGGTAAATGATTTGGGTATTGCCCATATGAACACCAAGTGTTTGATGAAATGTGTGAACGAAAGTTGCCATTTTATCAAACATGGTTTGATTTTCTCTTAAGCGACGGTGGTAGAGACGATTAGACTAAGTGTTTATATGGGTGATTTGAGACAAATGCGATGGCTTTGTTGATGATTATCGATTGTTGAGACATTAGCAATCGATTTTACTCGAATTATTTACCCATTTGCTAGTTACCCGACTAACCCATTAAATCCCCCTAAGGTGAACCCTTCACCCTAGTCTTTCCCTTAATTGTTTTCATCTTTATTACTTAGCGATTACTTGTTTTTCCTAGTTTTTAGTTAACTTTCCAATCCGTCATATTTTAGGCTAGAATAGGATTCAATCGAACTAGTAGTTGACCCCACCATCCTCGTGGATTTCGACCCCTTTATACTACTTTTATTGGGTTATTTTTGATGTTTGTTTTGACGACGAACCGATCATCAGTTACACTCGAAAAGCATCAAAGTTACACTCGTAAAGTGTTAAAATTGTTTAAATTCAAATTTTTATATACAAACCGCCTTAAAAAGTTAAAGTTACACTCTAAAACATTAGAGTTACACTCGTAAGCATTAAAATTACACTCATTAATCTCAGCAGCTCAAAAGTGATTAATTAAAGGCTAGAGAGAGAAAGTTAATTAATTAGTGCATAGGTAATTGATTAGTGATAAGTGTGATTTTTAATCTACAATCCCATCCATCCATCTCTCTCATCCAATGGCTAGGGTGAGGACTCAAGGACTCTATGGAAATGGTGGACTCAAAAGAACTAAGCTCTCTGTCTATATATATATATATATATATATATATATATATATATATATATATAGAAGAGATCAAGCGAGTCCATCTCTTTTCTTTGAGTCCATGAGTCCCTATCCAAGCCCTTGAATCAAATAGATGAGGGGCTAGGATTAAAATAAAATGGAGGGTCAAGATTGTGAGACACACACAATCCATTCTCTTTAAAACCCTAATATAAATATCCTTTCATCCATCAATTTCTCTCATTTTCACATTCAACCACTCTCTCTACCTCCCTTGTCTCGCTACAAATCCCGACCACCACTTCTACTGAGTGCCAATCCCTCTCCCAACAACAATCAGTCAAAGGTGCAAGGACAAACGATAACCCAGGATACTGCCTCACTGAGCTCCACTCAACTTATAGTATCAGGAAAGGATGCTTTGCAACAATCCATTGACACAATGAGAAAGGAGAACATGAAGCCAAAGGTCCAGGCGGCAGAAGACAAAAGAGCGCTCTGGGCTCAAATACACGCCATACAACAGAGACTCATGCCTATGTCAGAAGAGATCAAGGACCCAGGACAGAAGATAAACTCTCGGCCTGGTAGAACTACTTAACAGGCTAGATCTACTTACTAGGCTAGATCTAGCGGGACCCCACCATTGAATAGCACAATCCTGCAAGGGTTAGGTTGCCTGATGCCAGATACTTTGCAAACAACCAACAACCCTGGATTCAGATCAGGTAACACTTCCACAAGTCGTCTCACTACAGCTAACCAGATACCCAGTGCAGGACAACAAGTCACAGGATATCTTGGACCCTTGATAACGACAACTCTCATAGATACTCACTAGCAAATTCCAGTGGCGACTTAACAAGGATTAGGGGCTGGAATTTTGGAATGAGGGCGCCTTCTCACCCAAAATCAACATAAGTGGGCTCTTAACACACATATACCTGGTTAATTTTTATTGACACCCTATAATCATTTGGTTCATTTGTTCAAGTTCCAAAATCGTTGCTCTAATACCACTTTGTAACACCCCTACTTCTGAAGGAGTCTTCGGCAAGACCTTCCTTAGCAAATAGGAGCGCTACCATCTTGGTTGCCCGAGGAAGTACATATCAAATAGACAATGAAGAAACATTTATATTTATATATAGTTTATAATATTTACAACAATCCAAACTACAGATGATAAACAATAAAACTCGACTCAACAAGTCAAAAGACTCAACATCTAAAGACGTTGCGGAACTTAAGGTGGTCGTCATCTTGTTGTATCCCAGCTAACCCAAGCACACTTCTAACGATACCTGTTATACAACCTGCTCACCTTTCCCCAATGGATCACCGCAGTTCTGCAAACAAAGAAAGGGTCAACGCAACCATACAATAATCAATAACAATAACATGAGAACAATAAAATCGTCTCAGACGATCGTCATGATCTCCAAACTCCGGTAATCAAAGTGGCTATCATCGCAACGAGTAGTCGGGTTCCCATCGCAACAGGATACCCACCCCTGCCGATGCCAGACTGCAACACTGGACGTCAAAATCCTTACTCGTTGCAATGAGCGTACCATGCTCATTAATGTCCACATCCCCCTTGTAACATCCAGCCATACCTAGAGCCTTTACACAAGAGCTTCCGAGCATGATGAGGTGCTACACCCCGATTTTTCGAGGGAAGGATGTACCAAATTTAGTCTCAAAAACTTTATATGATATCGTTAAGCGGAACTCGACAAGGTTACAATTCTAAAAAATACAATGTTTAAAAATAATACATCTCAGAGTTCAGAAACTCAACTCAAATCAACCAGTCATAAAGACTAATAGTCAAGACGACACGACTACAACTTAATGATCGCTCCCAATCCCGAGCATTCATCTCATCGTCACATATCATCATCCTAATACCTGCTTAACACCTACTCGCCATTCGCCGGAAATGTTGTATGGGTCACGGTAGTTAAAACAGCCACAACGGTCAATTTACATGTACGTAATTAATCAAAGGAATCACAATATTATCATCACACATATCTGGTGCCATTGAGTAGCACACCACGGGTCCATCGAGAGGCACACTGTCCACCAATCCTAATGCCATCAAAAGCACACCGCCGTGAATAGGGCACGCCGTAGACACAATGGGGCCTACCGCAGCAGAACACCCCCAGACCCAAGTCCTAACCACGTGCACTGTCTCTTCCATGGTGGGACCATGAAGAGCGACCTAGAAAGACTATGGACCGAGTGACCCCCACTCGACCGAGTAGTCATACACTCCTCACACTACTCGACCGAGTGACAACCATATCTGGTCGAGTTCATCATTAACTCGATCTTGTAATACCTGAGGTATTATACACCTTATAACGGGAGCCACAAGAGGTGAGACCTGAGGGTGGAACCATCTCTCAAAAAATGTCCACAATATCAATCAGAATCTACATTATCATAACCAATATCACAGTCATCAAGTGCTAAAAACCTCGTGATTTTATTCGGCAAAGTCATCCCATTACTGAACCGGTCCCCCACCTGCCAAGCCCGCTCCACCACCTCCTTCTCCTTCCTCCACCACAAACAAACCACTACCTCCTCCTTCCACCACCACCACCATAAACACCTATGCCCCTCCGCTCACAAATCCCGACCACCACTTCCCACAACCATTATCAACCACCTATGTCGCCGCCTCCATCCGTCCTCCATCAACCGGCATTTGGCCGTCCTCCTCCCCGCCGTCTCATCTCTTCACCGTCGTCCTCCTCCTTCCACCGATACCCTCCTCTCCGCCAACTTCCTCCTCACCTTCCTCCAACCATCACCAACAACCTTCAATGTTTTCTCAATTTTTTTCAGATCTGAAATTTTTTTCTTTTGTAGATCATATTTTTCTTCTTCTTCTTTTTTTTTTTTTGTTTACAGTATTTACGTTTTTTTTTAAATTTAATGCTTGTATTTTCATATTTTAACCACATCTATTTTAAATTTTGTGTGTATTTTTTTTCCTGCATTACAGTTTTATTTTGTATCTTCTTTTTATTTTTCAAATTTTTGATGTCATTATATGTTTTTTTTGTTGTTATTGGTGGTGGGTGAAGTTACACAATTATTAACTGAAGTTACACAATTATTAACTGAAGTTACACATTTATTGACTAAAGTAATCTTTAAAATTATATTACTTTCTAGATCTACTATAATATAGATCTGGAAAAAAGAGGCAAAAAAAAAAAATACTTTTTTTGCAGTATGTTTTTTCCAATTTTTTTTTGTTATGTTTTTTTTTAGATTTTTTTAATTTTCAATTTCCTATTTTTTTTTTTTTTATAATTTTAGATCTCATTTTTATTAATGAGTTACACTATTAGGGACTGAAGTTACGCTATTAGGGACTGAAGTTACGCTATTAGGGACTGAAGTTACACTATTAGGGACTGAAGTTACACTATTAAGCCTTGAAGTTACACTATTAGGGACTGAAGTTACACTATTAAGCCTTAAAGTCACACTATTAAGCCTTGAAGTGACACTTTGTCACTTTTAAGGACTGTAATTTAACTATTTGAAACTGAAATTACACTTAGTAAGGACTAAAGTTATCTAAACTTTGCTTAAAGTTACATGAATTTAAATTAAAATATTCAATCACATTTATTATAAACGACTAAAATTACCTAAAAAATGATTAAAGTTATCTAAACATGTCTTAAAGTTACACATATATGCCATTGAATTTTTACAAATAAGGGTTGAAGTTATCCTCATAAAAACTAAAGTAACACTCATAAAGAATTTAGAATCATATAAATTGTTAAGTTCAAAAAATTTAAATTTGTATAGTAGAAATCACATATTGGGTTAAAGTTACACAAATAGTGGTTGAAGTTATGCTCATAAAAATGCTAAAATCACAAAAACTTGTGTAAGTTATATAAATTCAAATTTGTATAATCGAAATCATATTTTGGGTTAAAGTTACACAATTAAGGGTTGAAGTTACACACGTAATGACTGAAGTTACACTCTTAAAAATGCTAAAATCACACAAACATGTATTAAAGTTACATAAATTTGAATTTATATAGTCGAAATCAAATTTTAGCTTGAAGTTACGCAATTAAGTGTTGAAGTTACTGTGACAACCCTCGCGAATGCGGAAAAATAAAACATACAAGCATGTGAATTATATATCGGAAAATACGGTATTTTAAAAACCTTTATACATGCAAGATAGAAAAATACGAGGAGTGTCAAAATATTACAAACTAAATAAAAATACCACAAGAGACGTAGTCTCTCAAAGTGTCAACAAAAGACAAAGTAATTAGCAACTAGCTAAACAACGTCTAGAGGTGTTTCATCCAGGGACAACGCCCGCTAGCTCACACCCGAACCCAAAATAGCATAAGCAAAAAGCCATCCATGCAAGCAACCTGTTCATTCATGAAAAACATGAACGCCACAATCAGTGGGGAGTAACTCCGGGTTCTCCCAGCCATATCACATTAAACGTACATAGAAGGAAATACAAAAGTAAAGCATGCATATATATATACATGTGAGTTGCGATAAGAATAGATAGGCAATTCGATAATAATGATAAGAGCATATGGAATACAAATCCGAATCCATCATGTTATTCAAAGACTCGGGAAAGACACTCTCTACGGGCTTGCATCTCACCGTTAGCGGTATAAGTTTGATAAGATTGAGACTCGACAAACAAACCACGTCCAAGTTCATGCGATGATCACAGAAATACAACATATTATCATCCATTCCGAACAAAGACCTTGACGGTTTGTCAAGTCATGCAATTGACCATTGAATACAATCATAAAAATCAAGCATTCAAAAGAAAACGAACAAAGATGACAAACTCTCACGGTAAATGAAAGCACTAGCATCGTGTTAATGGCAAGGATGATTAAAAGGGCGTTCACGGATGACATTTCCCTCAACCCATACATGATGACATTTCGTGTAGGTAGACTAATTTCCTCTTGGTAGGGCGACGATAATAATACGGTTCCTAGTCTAAATCTGGCCAGACTCTCGGAATAAATCATGTTCCGATTCGACACGCGATGACATTTCGCATCCAAGACCCGGGCTTAAAATATATATGCCGAGTACCCCAAATTCGGTAGATCAATTCACGACAGGGGCGGAAAACTAGCTCAAGCCTCATAACATGCGGTACGCTACATGCAAATAACACCACCTCGCAAGTACACAACATTTGACGGCCGGGTCGAACAACGCATACCGTTCAACTCCCAACAACGTCGTCGTATGCCCACTAACACATGCATTTAAGCAGTAGGATACCTCTCCGTTCCGACATTCCAGCCTGACGAACGGGAAGGTAGCCAAGGGAATGAGAGTACAAAGCACAAGACAAAATAGTGCTCAAACCGTAACATTTGTAAAAACCGACTCAAAGGGGGACATACCCAAAAACCGTCACAAAACATGTGATACAAGCGAAAGAAATATCATATCATCAAAACATTCATATTATAAGTCACTACGTAAAATTATACGATAAACGAATCATGCGAACTATTATAAATTACGAGTTTGGAAACTAACTAAAACAAGGGTTCACTTCAAACGGTCATAACTAGAGTTCTAGATATGGGAATGCAGAAATTCTAAGTCGAGGTGATAGCTTATCCTCTTACGGTTCCAACGAGTGGTCACAAGACCAAAACAAGCAAGTAACGAAGGAGATATGATCATTCTACCAAAAAGGGTCAGTGCAGTGAAACTGCGCAAGTCACGACCGTGACTTGTATTTCACGACCGTGAAATGAGTTTCACGACCGTGAAATGACATCTCACGACCGTGAAACACTCTGCTACCACTTCACCCGAGAGCCTTCAACAAAATTCAATCCTATCATTTCCAATTCTCATAATTCCTCTCTAATAACTATCAACAATCAATATTCATCATCAACAATCATCAAACAACAACAATCATTATCCATAACATAATTCCTAACTTACTTATCGTATTATAAATACGAATCCTAGCATATAAAGCATGTAAAACACGTAAATGATACCGAGTAACCCTTCACCGTTACCTTTCCGCGTCTTTAAACGGTTACTAAGCTTTCCTAATCTCCACCTACATAATATTAGATAATAAAAGATGAATATCATTCACCTTGAGAAAGACGGATAATTTAAAAAGCGAGAAAGACGGTAATTTTATTACCAATACGGATAGAGGAAGGCAAGAGGGGAAGAATGAGACGAACTTACGAGAATGTCAACAAGAAACGAAGAAGATACGGCGATTCAAAGACGGATCGAAAATGGAGGCAAGGTTTTATGGTTTCTTAGAGAAGAAGGAAGAGTTGAGTTGTGTGGAATGAATATTAGGTTAAGGAGTATGAGGGAGTATAAGTAAAGGGTGAGTCGGAAAGTCAACGAAAGTCAAAGGTGGCTCAAAAGTCAAGAAAAGTCAAAGACGACTTAAAAGTCAAGAAAAGTCAAAGACGACTTAAAAGTCAAGAAAAGTCAAAGACGACTTAAAAGTCAAGAAAAGTCAAAGACGCCTTAAGACGGGATTCTCATGGAATCTCGCGGAAATTCCAAATACGAACTCGGAAATTCTAAATTCGACTCGAAACTTTAAATTCTAAATTAAAACTTAAATTTGCTGAAAAGATTTCGTAAAATATTTCTACTAGAAAAATAGGGTACATTTCCGGGTGTTACAATCACCCCACCTTTTAAAAAGTTTCGTCCTCGAAACTTGAGAGTAGAAAACAAAAGTATCAAGGACAAGAATCGGTTTACAAAATCAACACGAAAGCTTTTACAAGGGAAAACATTTATGAAATGATGTTCTTCTCGAAACGGTTTAAGGAAATTTTTCATAAGTGTGAAACTTTACTTACGGATCTCAAGAATGCTCGTCGCGAACGAGAACTCTAATTATCCAAAAAGCAAAGTCGAAATAGTGAAATCGAAATTCAAAACAACGTTAGTAAGTGCAGGACTAGTTATCAGACGCGTCTCCAATAACAAGTGCAAACATCCAACCAAACGCAAAATCCAAATATAAAAGCAAAAGAAATCTATTTTCTCCAAAAAGAGGGTACACAAACCATCTTTAGACTTCTTTGAAACGTTAAATTAGAAATATAATATGGAAATTCGAAAGTTTTATCAAAGATAAAATCAAATAACAAGACATTACACGTACGTAGAGCGACTCGAACATCGAAAACACGAATCGAGATACTAAGAGATACGTCCAACGAGTAAAAAGGATCAAAAAGGGAAGGATTTAAAAGTAGCGGATTGAGTAAGGATCAATTTGAGGGAAAAGAGAGGAATGAATCACAAAACTATCTTCCATCTATGACAATTCAAATGTCGATCGCAACTCGACATCACTAACTCCACGAGTAAACTAGTCCTCAAGAGAGTGCAATATATCCTCAACATTTTCAATCATCAGATTCTTACCAAAATATTTCATAATCATGACACTTCGAGTAACAACTCCCAATTATTCCAATTCAATTAGAATCTTCTAAGGTCCATCGGCACGGTAGACTCCACAACTAACAATCCACGCAACAAAACATAATTATCCAAGATCCAACTAGCCTTTTCCAAAGTCTCACGAAAAGGGAAAAATCCACAATCCATTATCGGTTATAAGAATTCTTTAATACGCCAACATCCTTAATTCGATCATTACCACGCCTGAAACCTCAAATATAAATAGCCACATTAGCAAACTATGGAGGTTACTAATCCTCAAGATAAATGGGTTCACCATTCTATCTCAATAATCCATAACAACTGAGGACTCACTATCCAAGGCTTGCAACGAACATTTCTCAAACTCGAACTATGATTCCGAAAGAATAAAAGAGAATTACTAATTCCAAACCACAAATGACCAATCACTTGGCAATCAGACAACCATTCAAATCATCTAATTCATCTAAAACTCAAAATGAATCGATTTTCATTTTTGACAAAACTCCTCAAACTTTGGGTACCGACTCAATTACCCTAAAGCAAAGTCTCTTTTACAATCCACCAATTAGAGACATCTAATTCCCAAATGATATCCCAAGCAACCGATATAATACTCCACAACAACGAATATCATCTCGCTCAACTTGATTTCCAAAATAGCACTACACTAGCAAGCTCAATAAATGAAGCCACCAAGAGAGTACAATACCACCAAACAGATTCATCCTAAGGTTTAAATCCCAATCCTATTCATGATTAAAATCAACACGAAGCCAGCTAACAACCTAATCATCTCACCAGAGGCAAGACAATGACACCATGACATTGGAAACGATAAATGATTTCGAGGGGAAACACGAACGCGATAAGATCGGACGAAAATTAGAGGAACGCTAGAGGCAGGGAGCCAAAAGCTAGATATTGGATAGATATAGCTATGAAGATAGCCAAGCAAAGGAAAAGATAAGAGAAAACAATTTCCTAGGAATCGGGCTTAGTAGGAACTTGCATGAAAGGAAATGGAAAGGGATAAAGGCACGAGAAAAAGGTTTAAGGTTTAAACCACAAAATTCTCCTTTCAAACTCAGGGCGATACTAAAACATCTTAATTTTCCTCTACAAAGGTCTCTTACAAGGGACCATCGTACCACAAATCATCGGAGTACGGTACACCTAGATTTAACAAATCGATTACAACCCATTTCATCCACCCTTTCATAGAACACGGATTCCCAATCGCGGAATCGCAACTCAAGCATAGTAACATTCTCTCAACTCCGTAATTTGACACATTCCCAAAGGTTTCAAAAACCGAAGAACCAATAAGGAATTCTCCATACTAATCTCTTTTCAACTCCTAAGGCCACAAAGTAGAACACCAAACAAAACGTCATTATCAACATCATATAGCCCACGAGTTCATTATTAACAAAGTACGACCTCAAGTCAAACATCATCATTAACATCCCAAGGTATTTCCATCATAACTCACATCATATTTCTCAAGTAATATGGTTCAACTTACTGAAACCTTACTACTTCAAACGAGTCTCCGATACCATAAGATAAGATCATATCTTTAAATCCAAGAACTATAGCCAAATGCTTTTCCACCAAGCCTATACTCACAAACACACAATAGGAAGCCATGCACAAGAAGTCGCTTAACCTCAAAAGTATTTCGCACCTCAAGATATCATTTAAAGCTTCTCATTTACACCACTTAGACATATCATAAGTATGGTCTTCAAAACAATACTACACTTTTAAGTCCAAAAGATTAAATTATTAATGAGTTAAGAAATCCTAGCCAACTCATTCAACTTACACCATCGAATATCATGAACTATTTACATACAAGTCATGACAAGCATTTATACACTAAAATCATCAAACATATTTTACCATACTTTCCTCAAGGATACCAACTCTCACCACCATAGGGTGAAATTAGATCTATACCATTTTCCTCAAATCACAAATTCATTCTAACAAACACTAATAGTCCACAAAGTCTAAAATTCTTCCAACCAAGTACAATATACCACAAACAATTGGGTATGGCATCCACAAAAATGTTACAAGAGGAGGTAAGGATACCAATAGTAAGATTGAAGAACTATCAAGAGTAATTTCCAAGAGACAACAAGATGGAAGAGAAAGAAGCACCAGATAGAAGGAAGAGAGCATAAGACAATAAGGACGAGAGAATTCATAGATGAGGAAGAAATACACTTCAATTAGGCTTGTAAATCTTCAAATCCTTGGTAGAGGATACTTCCTCTAGGTAATACAATGATCCACCTTAAGACGGTAGATACAAACAAACAAAACACCACTCAACACAATCAACAAACGAGTTAGAACCTAACAAACATCAAGCACACCAAAGACTACCAACTTAGGTCCTTAAGTCTACCCATCTCTCATTTATTATTTCAAGGTCAAGTAGTTTAAGTTTAGGGTTCACGTGTGTGCGTCGGGAGCGATAAAGCTCTGATACCAACTGTGACAACCCTCGCGAATGCGGAAAATAAAACATACAAGCATGTGAAAAGATATGCGGAAATACGGTATTTTAAAAACTTTTATACATGCAAGTTTAAATAAACGAGGAGTGTCAAAATATTACAACTAAGTAAGGAAATACAACAAAGAGACGGGGTCTCTTAAAATGTTAACAAAGAACAAGTGTTTAGCAAAACTAGCAAAAATCGTTTAGAGGTGAAACTTCCAGGGACAACGCCCGCTAGCTCACACCCGAACCCCAAAACATCGTAGCCAAAAAGTCAACCATGCAAGCAACCTGTTCATCCATGAAAAACATGAACGCCACAGTCAGTGGGGAGTAACTCCGGGTTCTCCCAGCCATATCACATCAAACGTACATAGAAGGAAATACAAAAGTAAAATCATGCATATATAGATATCCATGTGAGATACAAAAATAATAGATAGGCAATCCAATATATAAAGATAAGATCATATGGGAATCAAATCCGAAACCATCATGTTATTCAAAGACTCGGGAAAGACACTCTTAGGCAACCGAATACGCTCACTAGGGCTTGCATCTCACCGTTAGCGGTATAAGTTTGATAAGATTGAGACTCGACAAACAAACCATGCCAAGTCATGCGATGATCACAATAAAATCCAACATATTATCATCCATTCACGAACCAATACATTGACTGTGCCCAATCATGCAATGACCATGAATAATATCATGAAATCACGCATTCAAAGACGACGACACAAGACGACATCTCTCACGGTAAATGAAACGCACTAGCATCGTGTACATGGCAAGTATGATTAAAAGGCGTTCACGGATGACATTTCCCTCAACCCATATAAGATGACATTTCGTATAGGTAGACTAATTTCCTCCTGGTAGGACGACGATAATAATACGGTCCTAGTCTAAACCTGGCCAGACTCTCGGAATAAATCATGTTCCGATTCGACACGCGATGACATTTCGCATCCAAGACTCGGTCTTACAAAAATAAACGCAGAGTACCCCAAATTCGGTAGATCAATTCACGAAAGAGGCGGAAAAGAGCACAAGCCTCATAACATGCGGTACGCTACATGCAAATAACACCACCTCGCAAGTATACAACATTTGACGGCCGGGTCGAACAACGCATAGCGTTCAACTCCCAACAACGTCGTCATATGCCCACTAACACATGCATTGAAGCAGTAGGATACCTCTCCGTTCCGACATTCCAGCCTTACGAACGGGAAGGTAGCCAAGGAAATGAGAGTACAAAGCACAAGACAAAATAGTGCTCAAACCGGAACATTTGTAAAAACCGACTCAAAGTGGGACATAGCAAAAACCGTCACAAAACATGTGATACAAGCGAATGAAATGTCATATATCCAAAACATGAATATTATAAGTCACTACGTAAAATTTTACGATAAACGAATCATGCGAACTATGATAAATTACAAGTTTGGAAAACTACTAAACAAGGGTTCACTTCAAACGGTCATAACTAGATTCTGACGACTTAAAAGTCAGAAAGTCGCAAGACGACTTAAAAGTCAAAAAAGTCAAAGCGACTAAAAGTCAAGAAAAGTCAAACTCGCCTTAAGACGGGATTCTCATGGAATCTCGCGGAAATTCCAAATACGAACTCGGAAATTCTAAATTCGACTCGAAACTTTAAATTCTAAATTAAAACTTAAATTTGCTGAAAAGATTTCGTAAAATATTTCTACTAGAAAAATAGGGTACATTTCCGGGTGTTACATTATGAGTGTCATGGAAATGTTCTAGAATGTAAAAATATTTGAAATTCAAATTTTGAAATTATTGTAATTAAATTTGGATTTATTTGATTAAAATATGATTTGAAAGTCTAATTTTGAGCAATTATATAACAACAAGTTAAATTATTGTCAAAAATTGAGTGATGACTAATTATTGAGTCGTAAATCAGTTGGGATAATTAACGTTAACTTAAATATGATTTAATATTTTTTGGTGATTATAAAGTGTTATTATCACGCATTTCCGTAAAACCGGGTTATATACGATATAAACCTTAAATTAGGGCGATTTGACACTTAAAATAAGCATGTTGTATACACATTATAATGCTGCATATTTAATTTATGAATGTCATATTTTCATTTATGTAATTTTGAATTATGTAATTTTATCTTAGTATGGCCTTAGTTTTAATCGATATTGCCCGAAATGTAAGGGAATATTGATTTGGTTGTAATTTAATGTGATATCGTATCACTTTTATTATAATATTTTATTTTAAAAAATGTATAATAGGAAAGAATTGTATTTTTATTATATTTTGTAATTATTTTTATTACGGAGTTTCCTAAAAGACGGTGCCATTCGGAAAGGCATTCTGAAAGAGACGGTGTCCTTAGGAGGCATGCTTATGAAGTTCAAGGGGCCAAAGGAGTTGTTTTCCGAATTTGTAATAGATTATTTGATTTTCTATTAGAAAGGCCATACTAGAAAAAATTGTTTTTGCTTGCATTTTATTTAATATGTTAGCATGCATTGCCAAATCGGCATAACATGACATGATTAATTCATCGAGTCATCGACCGTGTCAATTAAAATTATCGTTAATTCATCGATTTAGTTCACTTCAACGAGATGAATAATAAATTGACATGACCTCTCATAATTAATAATTAAGATCATGCCTTACCAAATAATAGAACCCATGAATCTCAATTTCACAAGGAAGCAGGCTCGGCTCACCGGGGTGCTAAACTTGTTACGTTGGGTAAGTGGGGTAATAAAGGTTATTACTTCAAAATTTGGATTGAGCTCAACGGAAGTATTCGCGACCGTAGCCGCTTGTATTCCGGGCTTAAGATAAATATTAAAGTAATATTATCGACCGAGAGTTCTAATGTAGAATCAATTAAAGAGTTAGTCCACCGAATTATGTTAATGAGGGATGAATAATCGGCTCAAAGTGCGTAAGTTCATATGAATTTGGATCTCGGAATCATTTATAATAGTTAGGTAAAGGTCACTATTTAAATGTTAGTTCATCCAACACGACAACCACTAACGCTCCAACTCTCACAAACGTTTCATGGCTTCGATCCTTTGTTGGATCGTTGTAAAATAGAAAAGAACGGTGCTAATTTTGCCGATTTGGATGCGCAACTCTGCTTGGCCGCGAAAGCTGACGACAAGCTTCGTTACCTTACCAAAGCCTCTCCCGAGTCACCTAATGAAAGGTCAACCGCCACCGTAAGGCGAGCCTATGAGGCTTACCACAAAGAGTACGCCGCGATCAAAAACATTTTGATCTTCCCAATGAAGGCAGATCTCCAAAGGAGTGCCATAAAGATGAGCACCGCCTATGAGATCTAAGCCAAGCTTGTGACTATGTTTTCACAAGCTCTAAGGATCATTCAATATGAGACGGCTTACGCGTTTTTCGACGAGAACCTAAAAGAGGGCCAAAAGGTTAGCCCTCATGTACTCAAATTGATGGAGCATGTAGAGACTCTTAATTTGCAAGGGGTGACCATTCCCGAACAACTCGTTATTGACCGAGTTTGACATTCCTTGGGGAAAATCAAAGCATATGTGTAGTTTATGGTAAACTACAATATGCAAAATATGAAAACATTTTCATGAATTGGACAAGATGCTTGTGCAAGCCGAGAGAGACATGGCGCTAAATCTTAGCACCACCAAGGATGTGCATGCTCAATATTAACAATAAGAGCAAGGGTAAGTTCAAAAAGGGGTTCTAGCAAAGGGAAGAAGGCCTCAACCTTCAAAGGCAAAGGAAAAGCTATTGAGAATAGCTCACCCATGCCCAAGAAGGATGCCTCCAATGAGGACAAATGCCATTATTGTAATGGCATAGGGTATGGGAAGAGGAATTGCTCTAAGTATCTTGGAGATCTTAAAACTTGAAAGATTGTTCCAGTAGGTAAATATTTATCCCTATCGTTTATCTTATGATCTCAACTTTGGTATATAGATGTGAGTTGTGATTCATACCCTTTTTAATTATAATTAAGGCATCCTAGCAAGGATAAAGGCAAGGACAAACAAGCCTAAGAAGGCTCTTCAAGGGAAGTTAAGGTAGCCACCCATGATTAAAGACCTATGGAAGCTTGGCCTCATTTTGAATTGTCTTAATTTTGGGATGTATTTTGAGACATTGGTTTTTAGAACTTTTATAATTTCCTTGTTTGACATGGAAATTTGTTTATTTCCTTTTATTGACATTGGTTGTAATTGGATTTAGTGACTTGGTTTTCAACCCAAGTCACTCAGTTTGTTGAAACGTTTTCGTTCTAAAACTTGTCATTATACGCTACTTGCACTAATAACATAAATTGTATCGACTCAAATTGATCATATTAGTATTATGATGATTGGATCATTATAATAAGTTCAAAAGCTAAGAATTTGATTCTCACTTTGAAAGATCAATTGTTAAGTCATAATTGAGTTATTGAACTCAAAGTAGGGAATCTACCAAACCAATTGGCCACATCACTTATTATAAAGATGGTAAATGACATAGATTTGAGTCCATTTCTTTAGCATATAGAACTAGTCTATCTCGAAGCTAAGATTCAATGTCTTTACAATCAAGTCTTTAATAGAACATTTAAGGTCAAGTTGTGATACTTCTACCTCCATCACTATCATGAGTAAAAAATTGTTTGTGACTCATGAGGCTATATTTAATGAAAATAGTTGTATTTTTCTAAAGATAGAGTGGGAGAAAATAAGCGCCACAACGTAAAACTAGTAAAGGACTAATGAGGAAACCAAAAGAAAATGTTTTTAGGCTAAACTCAAGACTAGTGAGAAGACCAAAGAAAGCGTTATTAGGTGAATCCTTAGACTAGCGACGAGACCAAAAGAAAATGTTCTTGATATAATAATATTATGATCTATGAAGTTGAAGTACCTAGAAATTTTAAATTTCGATTTTCTAAAGAGACTTATGAAACTAAATGGAATCTATGCAAATGAATGATGTATTTGAAGTTGTCCAATTATAGTTGCATGGATAGACATGAAGATGTCTGAAAAAGCTAAGTTAATGCGTAACTATGCTTAGATCCAAATCATCAGTGAAATACCTCACAGTATGTAGGTGTGTACAAGATACACAACAAAACCACATGTCCAAATAGGGATTTGGAATGAGATGTGTACATGACACAAGCCTAAGGTTTCTATCAACCCTTAGAGGTTATGATGATATTTTCTATTATGAGATATAAGAAGAGTTTCACTCGAATTGTCGAGAAGTCATGTATAGACATGAAGTTCAGTGGGAGTTAAAGTCATGTATAGACGTGAAGTTCAGTAGGAATTAAAGTTATCATGTAAAGACATGAAGTTCAGTGGGAGAAATTATCTTCCACGTGAATAACGTATCACTCATCGTGAGTGACGTATTCATATAACTTATTTTAAGGAATGGTTGGATTTTAATGCTAGATGAAAGAGGGCAACATGTATACTAAAATCAAAATCTATTGTGGAATAAAATATTTTAGCTTGGCATTTAGAAAAGTTTATTATATCGATAAGATCCAAATCTATTTCAACAAGTTAAATAGGTTATTTATGTTGATGAAAGTGGGATCACTATGAAAAGGTCATAGTCATCCACTGAACCTAAGAGTTGTTGATCACATGAGTACTAATGTTTCCGCCATTAGGCCAATCATGTATGCCATTACATGCACGTACCTAAATGACTTGTATGCGGGAGCATGACAAGCCTTTAATAAATCAATCCACATGAGTGTCATTGGATAGCCTACAAGAACATCCATAAGGTTCTCAAGGAGAACTAGGGATTTATTCTTGTGTTTGGTAGAGAAAATTTGGATATGTGGTAAAGGTTACACAAACCCAAATTTCCAAACTTATAAGGGTTTATCAAAATCCTAGGCGTACTTTTGTTATACAAGAAGCAAATAACTAAAAGAATGATTGAAGAGTCGATCATTATTAATTTCTACAAATAAAGACCTAGTACATTATGATGAGGATAAGGTGGCTTACAAGGAGCTAATGGTAGATCCTTTCACCTAAATACCTATCAGTTATCAGGATAACGCGTGGGAGCATCTTTCAAGTTAAAGAGCCCAACACTAGATAGAGATCTATAAATGTACGTAGATGAATTCATGTTATTAGGAATGACGTTGAATTGAGGAAAACACAATTCATGAGGGTTGTATAAATGAATACATGGTATATTCACTAGCCAAGCCTTTATTGCATTTAATAAGATCGTCATGAATTGTCATGTACGAAATAAACTTTAGATTATAAGATATGAAATAATAACATTGTGTTGATTGTTCATATATGATAATCACGTTTATCGTTTGAGTTTCCAAAACTCATTTTATGCTTTGTTATATCAAAATAGGTTGTAGAGATAACTTTGAACCCTATTAAAGTGAACTGGATTAACATAAGCATTGACCCCTAGTCACTTATATGAGGTGACGTTTCCAAATGACTAGAGTGTGATGCGATTGATAGCAAGTTCAAGTGCTATAAGGTCATAAGGGATGACCAGTCGATCACATATACAAACTGTATGGGACACTCTGTCGGGTAGTGACCGCTTATAGAGTTCTGGCAATTCTTGTAGCCTGGTCGTGGCCACAGCTACTATAGTATTCATTTTGAGTCAATTCTTTGACTAAAGACTGTTCGCCTAAGGTCGCACAGTTTCAGAGTGACTTTGATTTATGCTCTACGACCTTCGTAACTTGGGTCAAATGGACATCATTTGGGTCATGATGAGTTGTGGCAGTTCGAAGGGAATGATGCGATAATAATTGTCCACCCCTTTTCAGGGTTGTTTTAAAATCTCAAGGCCACTCGAAGAGGAGTAAGCTGATAATGCGTGGCCACGCTCGGAAGGTATCTATAGTAGATAATTCCGGTCAGACAGTTACTCTCCAAATCGAGGAAACCACTCTTGATATGATCGAATGCAAGTACGACCTGCAAGACACCTTGCGTTGAGTGGGAGATAGTAATAGGACAAGAGAATTTGTGACAACCCTCGCGAATGCGGAAATAATAAACAAACAAGCATGTGAATTATATTGCGGAAATAGGTAGTTTTTAAAAACTTTTATACATGCAAGTTAAATAAATCGAGGAGTGTCAAAATATTACAACTAAGTGCGGAACATAACAAAGAGACGGAGTCTCTCAAAATGTTAACAAAGAACAAGTGTTTAGCAAATAAGCTAAAATCGTCTAGAGGTTAATCTTCCAGGGACAACGCCCGCGAGCTCACACCCGAACCCAAAATACCACAAGCAAAAAGCCATCCAATCAAGCAACCTGTTCATCCATGAAAAACATGAACGCCACAGTCAGTGGGGAGTAACTCCGGGTTCTCCCAGCCATATCACATTAAACGTACATCCAAGGAAATACAAAAGTAAAATCATGCATATATAGATATACATGGGAGATACGATAAGGATAGATAGGCAATACTAGATATAATGATAAGAGCATATGGAAATCAATCCGACCATCACTATTCAAAGACTCGGGAAAGACACTCTTAGGCAATCGAATACGCTCACTAGGGCTTGCATCTCACCGTTAGCGGTAGAAGATTGATAAGATTGAGACTCGACAGACAAACCACGTCAAGTCATGCGATGATCACATTAAATCCAACATATTATCATCCATTCACGAACCAAGACCATGACGGTGTCCACTCATGCAATGACCATGAACAAGATCATGAAATCACGCATTCAAAGACGACACAAGACGACAACTCTCACGGTAAATGAAACGCACTAGCACCGTGTACATGGCAAGTATGATTAACAGGCATCCACGAGATAAACATTTCCCTGAACTCATACACGATTCAATTCATTTCGTATATGTAGACTAATTTCCTCCTGGTAGAACGACGATATAAATACCCGGTCCTAGTCTAAATCTGGCCAGAATCTCGAAATCACATTTTCCGGTTCGACATGCGATAAACGTTTCGCATCCAAGACTCGGTCTTACAATATATATGCCGAGTACCCCAAATTCGGTAGATCAATTCACGAAAGAGGCAGAAAAGAGCTCAAGCCTCATAACAAGCGGTACGCTACATGCAAATAACACCACCTCGCAAGTACACAACATTTGACGGCCGGGTCGATCAACGCAATGCGTTCAACTCCCAACAACGTCGTCGCATGCCCACTACACATGCAATTAAGCAGTAGGATACCTCTTTGTTCCGACATTCCAGCCTTACGAACGGGAAGGTAGCCAAGGGAATGAGATTACAAAGCACAAGACAAAATAGTGCTCAAACCGTATCATTTGTGAAAACCGACTCAAAGTGGGAACATACCAAAAACCGTCATAAAACATGTTATACAAGCGAATGAAATATCATATTTCCAAGATATCAATATTATAAGACACTACGTAAAACTATACGTTAAATGAATCATCGGAAATATTATAAATGAAAACCGTAAACAAGAATCACAAAGAACTCCAGCAGGTGCCAGCCGGTCAGGCTGACCGGCTGCCGGTCCACCGGCTCAGACCAATGCCTCATACAAAAACCAACATCAAACTTCAGTGTGTCCCAGCCGGTCAGGCTGACCGGCTGCCGGTCAACCGGCTGGGACCAAAGGGTCTTTTGAAAAACAAAGGAAGGAAGGGGGTGTCTCAGCCGGTGGTCTGACCGGCTGCCGGTCGACCGGCTGCCGGTCGACCGGCTGAGCCCAACCTCATATTCCAAAATCACGAAAAAATGCCAAAATATACAGCCACTGCCCCAGCCGGTGGTCTGACCGGTTGCCGGTCGACCGGCTGAGGTCAGCAGTACACGAAAATGCCTTGTTTCATCAAAGTCTACTTTTGATAATTATCGACTATCATTCTAATTCATCAATACTCATGTAAATATTCAATAAACAACATCCATCAACAATAACACAAGTCATAAGCTTACTAACTATAATCTTAACATGGTTTCTATCCTAGAAATCACATAAAACACGTAAATGATACCGAGTAACCCTTCACCGTTACCTTTAAGCGTCTCTACTAGTCGTCAAGCTCCTCTTCAATAAGGTAGTAGTCTTTGTCGGGGTCTTGGAGGTCACCACCTACATATAGATCATAAAAAGATGAATAAAGTTCATCTTGAGAAAGACGGAAAGCTTGAAAAGCGAGAAAGACGATAATTTTATTATCAATACGGATAGAGGAAGGCAAGGGGAGAAGAATAAGACGAACTTACGTAAAATCTATCAAAGAACGAAGAAGCTACGCGAATTCTAAGATCGATATCAAAGAGGGAAAGTTCTTGAGATTTCTTAAGGAGGAAGATATTTGTGTTTGTGTTTGAATGAAAAATTAGGTTAAGGAGGGAGTTGTGTGAGTTATGAAGGAAAAAGTCAAAGACGGTTCCAAAGTCAAGAAAGTCAAACTCGACTCAAAAGTCAAGAAAAGTCAAACTCGACTCAAAAGTCAAGAAAAGTCAAATTCGACTTAAGACGGGATTTTCATGGAATCTCGCGGAAATTCCAAAAACGAACTCGGAAATTCTAAATTCGACTCGAAACATAAAAAGCTAATTTAAAACTTAAATTTGCTGAAAAGATTTCGTAACATATTTCTACTAGAAAAATAGGGTACATTTCCGGGTGTTACAATCACCCCACCTTTTAAAAAGTTTCGCCCTCGAAACTTGAGGGAAAGAAATAATACCTTACTCGAAAAGACTCGGATATTTACTACGCATAGAAGCTTCGGTTTCCCAAGTCTCTTCTTCGACATTTGCACTTCTCCACAAGATTTTCACCAAAGGAACTACTTTACTTCTCAACTTTCTATCCTTACGATCTAGGATGCAGATCGGCTTCTCTTCAAAGGATAAATTCGGTTCAAGCTCGGGCAATTCCTTTTGAAATACATGGCTTGGATCACTTACATAATTTCTCAATTGAGAAACATGAAAAACATCATGAACCTTAGCCAAATTCGGGGGCAAATCCAACTTATAAGCAACGGCACCAATCCTCTTTACAATATCAAATGGTCCAATGTATTTCGGGCTCAATTTAACCTTAACACCAAACCTTTTAACACCCTTCATAGGAGACACCTTCAAGAATACTTTATCCCCAACTTCAAATTCTAAAGGCCTTATTCGGATATCGGCATAAGACTTTTGACGGTCTTGAGCGGCTTTCATTCTATCTCGAATGACCTTCACATTATCAATGGTTTCAACAAGAACATCGGGGCCTAAATCACGATTGTCACTCAATTGATTCCAACATATAGCACTCCGACATTTCCTTCCATAAAGAGCTTCATATGGAGCCATCTTGATAGATGCATGATAACTATTGTTGTAAGAAAACTCCACCAACGGTAGACTCTTTTCCCAACTAGACTGAAAGTCAAGAGTACAAGCCCTAAGCAAGTCTTCTAAAGTCTGAATAGTCCTCTCAGTCTGACCATCTGTAGCGGCATGAAAAGCAGTACTCATCAACAACTTACTACCCATGGCTTCTTGCAAAGCTTTCCAAAATCTCGAACAGAATCTCGGATCTCGGTCGGATATAATCTCCAAAGGAACGCCATGGTATCTAACAATTTCATCCACATAGGCTTTTGCTAAACGATCCAAATTCCAAGTTTCTTTGATCGGAATAAATCTAGCACACTTGGTCAATCGATCAACAACAACCCAAACAGCATCTTTACCTCCAACGGTTCTCGGCAAAGCCATAACAAAATCCATAGAAATAGATTCCCACTTCCATAGCGGAATATCCAACGGTTGTAGCAATCCACCGGGTCTCTTGTGTTCAATCTTTACTTGTTGGCAAGTCAAACACCTTCCAACATAAGATACAACATCACCCTTCAAGTTCGGCCACCAAAACTGTAGCTTCAAATCCTTGTACATCTTATCACCTCCGGGGTGAATAGAATAAGGGGAAAGATGAGCTTCATCAAGAACTCGCTTCCTCAAATTAAGAGCATTAGGAACAAATAAACGACCATGGAAACGAAGAACACCTTCATTATCAAACTTGAAATCTTTACCTTTACCTTCAAGAATTTTGGCTTGGATAGACTTGTAGGTAAGATCATCCACTTGACTTTCACGGATTTCACGGAGAAACACAGGTTCGGCAATCATAGCACCAATATGAACAAATCCACGCTCTACAAACTCCAAACTCAACCTTCGAAACTCGGCACAAAGATCAACAGGTAAACATGCAAAGCATTCAAAGCATGAGAAGCTTTCCTACTAAGAGCATCTGCAACAACATTAGCCTTCCCTTCATGATACAACAACTCAAAATCATAGTCATTCACCAATTCCAACCATCTTCTTTGTCTCATATTCAACTCTTTTTGAGTAAATATGTACTTTCAAACTTTTATGATCGGTGAATATACGACAATGAACTCCAATCAAGTAATGTCTCCATACTTTCAAAGCATGAACAACAGCGGCCAATTCTAGATCATGAGTAGGATAGTTCACTTCATGAACTCTCAATTGCCTAGAAGCATAAGCCACCACCTTCCTATTTTGCATAAGAACACAACCTAATCCCATTTTTGAAGCATCACAATAGACATCAAAGTCTACTCCATCTTCAGGCAAAGTTAACACCGGAGCGGTAGTTAACCTCTTCTTTAACTCTTGAAACGCTGCTTCACAAGCTTCATTCCATAGGAATTTGGTTTCCTTCTTCAATAACTGAGTCATCGGTCTAGCAAGCTTGGAGAAATCCTTGACAAATCTTCGATAATAACCAGCTAAACCAACAAAACTCCGAATCTCTCTAATATCAGTCGGACTCTTCCAATCAACCACGGCCTCAATTTTGGAAGGATCCACCATTACACCCTCTTTTGAAATCACATGCCCAAGAAAGGACACTTTAGTTAACCAAAATTCACACTTAGAGAACTTAGCATACCACTTCTGACGACGTAGAACACCCAAAATAATCCTCAAATGAATAGCATGCTCTTCTTCGGACTTGGAAAAATAAGAATATCATCAATGAAAACCACCACACACTTGTCAAGATACTCACTAAATGTGCGGTTCATTTGATCCATAAAGATAGCAGGAGCATTCGTCAATCCAAATGGCATTACTTTGAACTCATAATGGCCATACCTCGTACTAAAAGCGGTCTTTGGAATATCAACATCTCTAACCGGAATTTGATGATAACCCGACCTCAAATCAACCTTCGAAAAAGTAGAAGCACCCTTTAATTGATCAAACAAATCCTCAATTCTAGGTAAAGGATACCTATTCTTGATTGTAATCCGATTCAATTCACGATAATCGATACACAACCTCATAGAACCATCCTTCTTCTTCACAAAAAGAACAGGATCACCCCAAGGAGAGGCACTTGGTCGAATAAACCCCTTTTCAATCATATCATCCAACTGCTTTCTTAACTCTTTCAATTCAGACGGAGCCATACGATAAGGAGCTTTGGCAATTGGACCAGAACCAGGAACAAGATCAATAGAGAATTCAACATCTCTCTCGGGAGGAATCCCGGGCAATTCTTCAGGAAATACATCATTGAACTCTCGAACAATAGGCACATCTTCAATACTTGGCAAAGAGGTATTTGAAGAAGTCAAAACACACAAGAATGCTTGGCGACCTTTTCTAACCATACTTACCAATTTCATAGCGGAAATTAAAGACACACCTTTACGGGGATGAGATCCCTTATAGGTTATTCTAACACCTAAAGGACTCTTTAAGAAAATCTTTTGGTCACGACACTCGAACCTAGCATGATACATAGCTAGCCAATCTATACCTAAAATAATATCAAACTCTCCTAGAGGAAACTTAAGGAGATTCGCGGGAAAGATAGAACCCGAAATAGATATAGGTACATTTTGATATAGGGTTGAACAAGAGATAATATCTCCGGATGGCAAGGATATGGGAGTATCCTCACTAGATGTAGGCTTGATAGATAATTTACTAGCATAGGTTGATGACACAAAAGACATTGAAGCACCGGTATCAAATAAAATAAGACATGGTTGCTCTAAGATTGAGAACATACCCTGTAATAATCTCGGGATGAGCCTCGGCTTCGGCACGACTCATGTCAAAGATTGAACCCTTAGGTTTAGGAGGAGGAGGGGGCAACTTTCGATCGGGGCAATCCTCGTAACGATGACCACCCTTTTGACAAAAGTAGCAAAGATAAGGTCGGTTGGCACACGGCACACCAGGATGGTATGGAAGTCTACAACGGTTACATTGACGACCTTGAGCTTGAGCCTGAGGAGCAAAAGGCCTATGAGCCACATTCGAAGTAGCTCTAGGAATAAAAGGAGCAGGATTCCTTGTATTGGCATTGGAAGAAGGACTAAACCTCCTCTTGTTAGCATAGGAATTAGAAGGAGACGGAATAAACGGCCTCTTCCCAAAAGCATTCGGCCTAGGAGCATAAGAAGGAGAGGGATTATTCACTAAAGCTTCATCCCTGATAGCCTTCATTGAATTTTCAGCCCACAAAGCATCATCGTAGAGATCTCCAAAGGACGCGGTACCCCTTCTCACTTTACTTTGAAGAACGGCATTCAACTTATTACGATAATAGAAAGCACGGTCTTCATCATCACGGATAAGCCTTGGCGCAAAATGAGCGAGCTTATTAAACTCCGTAGTAAACTCTTGAGCGGATAGGTTACCTTGTTTAAAATCAATGAACTCTTTAAGCCTTTGCTGTTTAAGCTCTTTAGGGTAAAACCTACCCTCCACGAGAGCTTTGAAGCAAGCCCAGTTAAAGTCCTCTTCAAGAACGGCAGTGGCACTTGTGATAGCCCACCAGTTGTCGGCTTCCCTCACCAGAAAGTGCTTGGCAATCCTCACGTTGTCCTCTTCTCGGACTTGGTAAAGATCAAACTGCTTCTCCATCTCCCGGAACCAATCGGATAACTCCGTAGGATCCGGTTCTCCACCATATGGCACAATCTTACTCCTTGCAATTTGTCCCGCCACCCAAGCATAGCCACCTTGATGGTTGTCCTCCCTTCTAGGGGGAACTTGGTTGGCATTAGCTAAAGCGGCATCCTGCTGATTTTTCAGTACTTGAGCAAGAGCCTCCATCATGACATTCTCAGCTAAACGCGGTCTAACCATCTTCATAAGAAACAAAAACAAATTAAGTTACTCCTATCAATTAGCATAAACAAATAGACTACCAATTAAAATCCTTAACTTCTACCCAACTCTCTCATTTATTATTTCAAGGTCAAGTAGTTTAAGTTAGGGTTCACGTGTGTGCGTCGGGAGCGATCAAAACTCTGATACCAACTGTGACAACCCTCGCGAATGCGGAAATATAAAA
Organism: Heliosperma pusillum; assembly: GCA_022085475.1. Taxonomy (NCBI): domain Eukaryota; kingdom Viridiplantae; phylum Streptophyta; class Magnoliopsida; order Caryophyllales; family Caryophyllaceae; genus Heliosperma; species Heliosperma pusillum. The sequence continues at coordinate 2,515 of JAIUZE010045724.1, read as the reverse complement.
CAAACAAGCATGTGAATTATATTGCGGAAATAGGTAGTTTTAAAAACTTTTATACATGCAAGTTAAATAAGACGAGGAGTGTCAAAATATTACAACTAAAAGCGGAAAATACAACAAAGAGACGGGGTCTCTTAAAATGTTAGCAAAGAACAAGTGTTTAACAAAACTAGCTAAATTCGTCTAGAGGTGAACTTCCAGGGACAACGCCCGCTAGCTCACACCCGAACCCCAAAATATCATATCCAAAAAGTCATCCATGCACGCAACCTGTTCATTCATGAAAAACATGAACGCCACAATCAGTGGGGAGTAACTCCGGGTTCTCCCAGCCATATCACATCAAACGTACATATAAGGAAATACAAAAGTAAAATCATGCATATATAGATATACATGTGAGATACGATAAGGATAGATAGGCAATTCTATAGAAATGATAAGATCATGTGGAAATCAAATCCGTAACCATCATTTATTCAAAGACTCGGGAAAGACACTCTTAGGCAATCGAATACGCTCACTAGGGCTTACATCTCACCGTTAGCGGTATAAGATTGATAAGATTGAGACTCTACAGACAAACCAGTCAAGTCATGCGATGATCACATAATATCCAACATTTTATCATCCATTCACGAACCAAGACAAGGACGGTGTCCAATCGTGCAATGACCATGAACAATATCATGAAATCACGCATTCAAAGAACGACACAAGACGACATCTCTCACGGTAAATGAAACGCACTAGACACCATTACCTTGCAAGTATGATAACAGGCATCCACGGGATAAACTTTCCCTGAATATACACGATCACATTTCGTATATGTTCAACTAATTCCTCGGGAGGGACGACGATAATAATACGGTCCTAGTCTAAATCTGGCCAGAATCCCGGAATCGCATTTTCCAGTTCGACATGCGATAAACGTTTAGCATCCAAGACTCGATCAATCAAATGACGCCGAGTACCCCAAATTCGGTAGCAAACATTCACGAAAGAGGCGGAAAAGAGCTCTAGCCACATAACAAGCGGTACGCTACATGCAAATAACACCACCTCGCAAGTACACAACATTTGACGGCCGGGTCGATCAACGCATAGCGTTCAAATCTCAACAACGTCGTCGTATGCCCACTACACATGCATTTAAGCAGTAGGATACCTCTCCGTTCCGACATTCCAGCCTTACGAACGGGAAGGTAGCCAAGGAAAAGAGAGTACAAAGCACAAGACAAAATAGTGCTCAAACCGTATCATTTGTAAAAACCGACTCAAAGTGGGACATAGCAAAAACCCTCACGAAACATGTGATACAAGCGAATAAGAAATCATATATTCAAAACATGAATATTATAAGACTCTACGTAAAATTATACGATAAACGGATCATGCGAACTATTATAAATCACGAGTTTTAGAAGTCAAAAGAAAACAACACAGCCGTGTTCCAGGCCGGGCAAGTGACCGGTGACCGGTGGGCCGGCTCAGAACACAGGGCAAAAACAAAAAATCATATAAAACAGAGAAATGTGGTCTGGGCCGGTCAGTGGACCGGCGGCCGGTGGACCGGCACAGAATACAGTACCAAAAATCCAACTTCACTTATTGATGTGTTCCAGGCCGGTGGATGGACTGGCGGCCGGTGTGCCGGCCTGGAGCACCTCATCATGCACAAACCAAGCTTCCAAAGGTGTTACTGATGTGTTCCCAGCCGGTTGGCAGACCGGCGGCCGGTCGACCGGCTGGGAACACCAGTTCACCCGTGAGCCTTGCTCACTTAACCAATTCAATCCAATTCTCATATATGCTTCTAATAATCATCAACAATCAATATATATCATCAACAATCAATATATATCATCAACATTCACCATATAACATCATCCATTAATCATAGCATGATTTCTAATCTTCCTAATCGTATTCTAATACGATTTCTAGCATATAAAGCATGTAAAACACGTAAATGATATCGAGTAACCCTTCACCGTTACCTTTAAGCGCCTCTACTAATCGTCAAGCTCCTCTTCTATAAGGAAATAGTCTTTGTCGGGATCTTGGAGGTCACCACCTACAAATAGATCGTAAAAAGATGAATAAAGTTCATCTTGACAAAGACGGAAAGCTTGAAAAGCGAGAAAGACGATGATTTTAACATCAATACGGATAGAGGAAGGTTAGGGAAGAATAATAAGACGAACTTACGTAAATTCTATCAAAGAACGAAGAAGCTACGCGAATTCTAAGATCGATATCAAAGAGGGAAGTTTTGAGATTTCTTAAGGAGGAAGATATTTGTGTTTGTGTTTGAATGAAAAATTAGGTTAAGGAGGGAGTTGTGTGAGTTATGAAGGAAAAACTCAAACACGGTTCCAAAGTAAGGAAAGTCAAACTCGACTCAAAAGTCAAGAAAAGTCAAACTCGACTCAAAAGTCAAGAAAAGTCAAACTCGACTTAAGACGGGATTTTCATGGAATCTCGCGGAAATTCCAAAAACGAACTCGGAAAT
>JAIUZE010045723.1:0-13473 GCA_022085475.1 Heliosperma pusillum | reverse complement strand
AACTTAGTATTTTGTCCCTAGTCACTAAATAAGGTGACGTCTCGAAATGACTAGATTGTAAGTCGATCGATGGTTGGTTCAGCACCATGGGGTCATGGAGATGACTGGTCGTTTACATAGACAGACTGTATGACACTCTGTCGGAAAGTGACATTGTAGAGACCCTTAAATCAATTATTTGATGCCTGGTCGTGGCAGGGTCTTCTATCTTATTCCTATAAGTCGATTCTTTTGACTGGCGATCGTCTATCTGAGTGGTTTGACAAGTAGTTAGTGATTGGTTTTTGGTGGAGTTCTAGGTCGTGCCGTAAAAGGAGGCCGATGGACTTCTTCTGGATCATGGCGATCTGCATCATACAGAGTAGATGGATCAACAGGAATTGTCCACCCACGTTGGGTAAAAACATCTTTAGGCCACTCGAGGAGAAGTTACTGTAAATGCGTGGCCACGCTCGGAAAGAGATCTATGGTAGATTTTCCGGTCAGACAGTTACTCTCCCTATCGAGAAAACCACTCTAGATATTGTCAATCGCATGTGCGACCTGAAAGACACCTTGCGTTGAGTGGGAGATGTGATAAAGAGCGACAAGAGAATCGGTGACGCACACTTGTGTCAGACAAGTGGGAGATTGTTGGAGTAGGTGTCCTCCACAATAGTGCGCCACATAATGAATCTTATTAAGGAATATAATTGGGATATTTATTGACTATATATATGATTAGTCAGTTGATTAACGTAAATCAATAAAGGTTGGCTGACTAGAGTTTGACGTTATTGTCGTATGACGGCGGTGATCAACTGATCCCTTTCGGTCACACCTAAAGGATGAAATCCAAATAGTAACTAATTATTTGTATACGATACAGTTAATTAGTACATTACATATATTCGAGATGTACGAGAGTTAATTATTAGAAATTGAGTTAAGAACTCAAATTCGATTAAACTTATTTTTCAATTATGCGATAATTGACTAATAAATTTATATCTTATTTTAATACGATTAAATAAGATTTAACTTAGTAATTAATCGGTAAATTACTAAATTAGTTGAGGTTTTGAGATAGAGGTAATTAGTTAATTATATTTACAAGGAGTGGTAAAATAAATTAACTAAGCATTGTGGGACCCATTATATATTGATATAATGGTAAAATATTACTTAAAATGTTAAGTACATATTATTTATTTAATTGAGTCATATAATTGTTATATGTTCAAATTAACACTTAATTATACAAGATGATTAACCATATGATCAATAAGTATTTGTGAGACAAATATCAAAAATCAAAATGGACCTAACTAGACCAATTGTGGCCGGTTATGATGTAGTTACAAGGGTGATGATTTTGTTCTTGTTGTAACTCTTTAGTTAGCATTTGAAAGTGACATAACAAGTAGAAAACAATCATCATCTTTTCTACAACACTCCACTCTAATGCATATGATCAAAAAATAAAATAATAGTCCATCTTTGGACAAGGGTGATCCGGCCTCATGGCCTTTATAATGAACAAAAGTTGTTCATTTTATTACTACTTATTTTGTGCAATTTGTTTACTTCTCTCTAAAACTCTTCTTCTCACTAAAAAACTCTCAAATACTAATATTTACTAAGTACTACTAGTGTAGTAATATAGTCATAATATTAGTAGTATATTATCTATCTTATTATCTAGTTAATAATAAGGGTAGATTATTAGGGTTAATCTTGGTGCAACTTAGAGGAGGTCTTCTACTTTGGAGATTGTTTGTGTTCATCCATATTTGTAGCTCAAGAACAACAAGAAGGAGTTCTTGTTGTGCCCTTATATTTTCCATATCAATGTGAGGAAATTTCTTCCTTTATATAAATGTCTTTATATTTGCATGCATGTTACATAGATCATTAAATACTAAATTAACAAGTAATTTAGCAAATAATTAGACGAGTCTAATTAAGGTCTATGGACTTTCATTGAATGCCGGAGATAATCGAGTTGTAATGCCCGAGATAATCGAGTTGTAATTTGAGCTGAAAGTTTCAAATCGTTTTACACTTGGAAATGAATTTCAATTATTTTGAAATGATTTGCAACTTGTTTGAATAGAGATGAGAAGGAATATGTTGAAAAAGCTTCTTCCTTAAAAATGCATAGACAAACATTTTTACACAAAAAGTAAAGCTTGACTTGTCTCCTAGAAGTGCTTGTCACCATGTGTTTTTCACCCTTGAAAATAAGAGGGGAATAACCTCTCGATCAGCCCAACCTTCCTTTTGTCTTTGATAGTATTTGCTTATGAAAACCCTTTTCAAAGAATATCTCTTTTGCTCACATGCTTGAGAGTTGACCCTCTCGAGTAATTTCTTTAATCATTTAAAATCAATTCTTCCTCTATAAATAGAGAGCACTCCACTATCATTTCCTCCAAGACTTTTGAGAGAAAAAGAAACACATCTCGTTGCAGAATCGCTTTCAAAAGTTTTAAGGTTTCAATCTTTGCAAAATCCTCTAAGTCTTCAAAATCACAGACATGTTAATTGTTGCCTTAAGTATGGTGCTCTTCTATCTAGAATAGTAAGATCTTAATGAATTCGCATTCGTTCTTTTCACAAAAACAAAATCAGGGATTGATCTTGTAACTTTGTTAGATAGAGAGTCGAGTTTGAGACGGAATAGTCTTAAGCTCATTTCGCAACCGGAGTAGGTTGTTGGTCCTTTTAATTGTAAGGGTATTAAGTAGTCGGAATAGATCACTTAATTGAATAAATAAGAAGAAGATTGGACGTTGGCCTTTAGAAAGTTGGCCGAACCAATTCAAAACTCTTGTATTGATCTCTCGCTAATTTAATTTCCGCTGCAATTTACTTTACTTGTTTATTTCGTATTTTATTCTAAAGCAACAGTCCTGAATTCTGTCAGCTTCATTGGGTAGCTTTTTACTTCATTTGCTAAGACGAACAAGTAACAGTCAGACATAATGTCACATACCTAGTTTACAACAACTTTCTTCTTAAGTAATACACTCTTGATGACTCCATTCATTTGATGTATGTACTTATTCCTCACAAGGACAATCAACTTTCTTTATTTAATAAAGACTAAGTTGAAAATTTTAAAATAATGCCTAATTCAGCCCCTTCCCTCTCAAGTACTTGGAATCTGAACCCTTCGCTACTTATTATGGGTGAGCTCTTTATCTTCGTAATACATTATCATAACATACTCTCATTTCATAGAATTTTGAGTCTTATTTTTCCTTAAGTAGGTAAACAAGTACTATTAACAAATTGTAATAGACACAATTCAAATCTTTTATTAAATTAGAGCATATTTTATTTTTTATTTTTAGCGAAAATAGGGTGACGAAAAAATTCAACCAGCCTTCCAATGACGGATAAGAATATTTGAATATTTTATCGAAGGACAAAACTTTATTACTTTAAAGACGTGAAAAGATACAATCACCTATGAAAATTACTCTGTCAAACAAAATGTTTATGCAAATCTTTGAACTTAAACTTGAATTATACCCGATATGTACTAGTATACTACCACAGAGTACGCGAAAATACGAAATAGCTCACCACAAATTCTCATTTGTGTTGGGGTGACCCGTCACAAGCAAGACTTATTAATAACTTACGGAGTATTTGTTAACCATTTATCCATGCAAATATGCAATTTTAGAAATTATTTTACAATTATATAAAATGATAAGTAAAAAGTTATACGTAAAAATGTACAATCACAAACTCTATTAAGTACTAACCCATAAGTCCATAACGCAACCATGCGATCCAACTCAAACATGCATGGACCATATTTGAAGGATGAAAAAAGTGATACATAAAAATTGAGGAGGATAGAAATAGAAGGGTTCAAAGATGGGTATCTTTCAAAGTGGAAGCTTTACATTGTAATTCCACTATCTCAACTGCTCTTCCCTTTTTGTTTCTCAATTACTCTCTACTCTACTCATTTTACCTATTTCTAGAGTAACTAAACTATTGTAGTTTGATGTTGACAACTAAGCAAATACTTCTCTATTAATTACAGTTTATCAAGTACGGATTATATTTATTATAGAGTACAGTTTTTCTCACTTTTATTGAAAGTGATTTCGCGTTTCAGTTGGTAAAATTGTATTTCATTCAGATGCGCAGGTAGAGTTTACTATAAATATTTCGTGTATTGGAAAAATCTATGATTAAGATTTTTGGAAACTTTACTCTAGTTAATCGTTTATTGCATTTTTTTATTTTTTTTTTTGAGAAAAACACCCATATGGGTGTTACTGAATTAACGGTAAATCAAACTGAACCACATTGTTTACAATCGAAGGAAGATTATCCTCCCAAACCGATCTACCAAGCCTTCTATCGTTTAAATGAGCTAATGAATGAGCCACACAATTATTTATCCTACTTGTATGCGACCAACTTACAAAATTAAAATCCCTACTAAGATATATAATGTCACTTATCAACAAAGAAAACATGCTTCGTCCTTGCCAAGTGATTTTCAGTGCTTCCCTAACCTATAAACAGTCACCTTCTATGATCACGTCTGTTAGGCCTCTCATTTTCGTTTCTTTCAGGCCATCAAGGACCGCTAAAGCTTCCGCTATGATCGACTCCCAACTCACCTCCCTAACTATCGCCACTCCCCACAAACCACGCCACTCCCGTCCCGACATATTATCCTCGTACTCGCCTCTATTCCCTCCTTGATACTTGCATCGAGATTTATTTTTAGAAGCTCGTCCCGAGGCGGTCTCCACCCCTGCATCTCGTTGTCCTCATCTCCCCCACGCCCCGTTTGTTATCCCTTTCGCACGAATACCTCTGCCCTCCATCCATCCTCCTGATTGATCACATCATGTGCCCTCCTAACCACTCGTTCTGGGTCAACCTCCACCCATTCAAAAATAAATTTATTGCGGTGTTCCCACATAGCCCAGCACCCGACCATAAACTTCCCATACTCTTCACTACTCATCCCCTTCCACCTCATCTCCACCCACTCCCTCACATTAGAGCACCTCATGTCATCCTCGCTCTCTAACTCGAGTCCCTGCCAAACCCATTTAGCCACACAATAAAAGCAAATAAGATGGATACTCAACTCAACAAAAAAAGAACAAAAAAGAACAAGAAGAAGACTCACCTACGACTCGGGAAGCAATATTTGCCTTAGTAGCCAATGCCTCATTGCACAGTTGGCAGAAGAACATTTTCACACGAGGCTAAGTTGGATCTTTCCAAAGCTTATTCCACAACCACATCCCTCTCTCTCAAGCAGACGGTTCCGCAACATCAATATCCTCACCAGCAAGCATCCTATAGGCGGTTCTGACCGAATACTCCCCATCACATTCCATACCCCAGTACCACGAGTCGATTTCCTCCCTCTCACTCACATGAATTCGCTTGATCCTATCCTGCTCAAAGGGTAAGAATAGCTGGTCAATAAGCTCCTTATTTCATCCCCCTCCGTTCGGCCTTAACAACTCCCCTACCATCATCGACTCCCGCCCTATCACTCGCAAGGAAATCACCTTCCCCGTCTGTTTACCATCCAGCCACGCATCCCCCCACATCCTAGTATTCTCCCCATTGCCAATTGTTCGCCACATCCCCCCACATTACCACACTTCTTGAAGCACTCCCCTCTAAGTATAGCTCGGATTGTACCCCATCGAAGCATTCACGAAATCATCGTTAGCAAAATAGCGAGCCTTCACAATACGCGCCCATAAGCAATTCAGGTTCACAATTAAACGCCACGCTTGTTTTCCAATTAAAGCGAGATTGAACAAGTTGAAGTCACGAAACCCATTCCGCCATTTCCCTTTGGCTGGAAAAGACCTTTCCACGCCACCCACGAGGTACCCTTTTTACCCGGTTCATGGCCCCACCAAAATCAAGCAATTAAGGATCGCAACTCGTCATAAAATTTTTTTGAAATTTGAAAAAGGCCCATCACATAAGTAGGAAGTGAATTGGCCACGACCTTTAAAAGAACTTCCTTACCCGCCTTTGACAGCAATTTCCCGCGCCATCCTTGTAACCGTTTGCACATCTTATCCCGAATAATATCCGTGATCATCTTTTACACCTCCTAACCACGATGGGCAGTCCAAGGTATTGCTCGTGCACCTCCACTCCGACAACCCCCAAAAGAACAGCCACAAGCTCTCTTTGTTCCTGCGTCACCCCTTTACTGATGCACACCGTAGTTTTATCAAGACTCGCCAGGCCCGAGGCCGCTTCATAGCTTCGAAGAATGTCGTTAATAACTATCGCCTCCCCCACATTAGCTTTGGCAAAAAACAAGCTATCGTCAGTGAAGAGCAGATGAGAAACCGACGGTGCAGACGAGGTAACTCGAATCCCGTGCAAAGACCCGTTTTCCACCGCCCTTTGAATCCTATTCAAAAGTGCCTCTACACACAAAATAAATAGATAAGGGGATAATGGGTCCCCTTGTCGAAGTCCCCGGGATGGTCTATATTCCTCAGATGGCTCGCCATTCATAAGCACAGAAAATTTTGCAGTGGACACACAATCCATGACTCTCTCAATCCAGCTCGCCTTGAACCCCAGAGCCACAACACCCGTCTCAAAAATACCCACTCCACTTGATGTGGTCGTTATACACCAAAAATAAAACCTAAGTCTACTAACTAAGAAGATAGCGGAAGTAGGGTCGATCTCCACAGGGAGGAAACTAATTGACTGAAATCTAAATCTGCAAGTAACAATCTAAGGGGGTTTTGAAATTGGTTTTAACTAACTAACTAAGATTAAAGGAAAGAGAAACAAAGGAAGAAATAGATATGAAATAAATCAGATAAAGAGAGAATATGCCAGGATTCGGTCTACTGCAGTATCGGCATCTATAGGTCAACTAAGTCAGTCAATCTATCAATGAGAAGGGCAATGGTTTTCTCCTCTCGGTCTCAAACCACCCTAGGGATTTTCCTAATTAACTCTCGTCCTCTTAGGACTCACCTATCAATTCTAAGCAAGCCTTCCCTTCCAATCTCTCGATCCAGGTCGGGGTTAACTACCTAGCCTAGTCTCCTGCGTATACTCATTCGACTAAACCTCAATTAAATTGCTTAGACTGATTCTCATATTCAAGACTAACTAAAATAATCTATCCTAACATGCCTCTACTACAAATTCCCTCATCCCAACATATAAGAAAATTAGCTACTCTTGCTATTAACTATGCTAACAAAGACGATTGAACATATGACGATAGACATAATAAAATCGTAATTAATAAGCATAAACAATAACAACACAGCAATTAAGTAGAGTAAGTAGTAATTAAGATTAAGATAAAGGTAAGAGTAAAAGAGAGAAATCGTTTACAATCTTAGCAATCCGGCGTAAAGAACAATCCACGTCGAATAAACCCGATTGAAAACCAAAGATTAAAAGTTCAGAAACTAATGAAAGATTAATGTCTGCTAATTACTGCAGATAAGTTCTGAATAATAAAAACTGAATAATCCTAATGATGTAAATAAGAGTCATATATAGTGTCTAACACGACTCTAACCCTAATTAAGCTATGGACTTGCAGCCCGTGATAGGATCCACTCGATCGAGGGAAATAACCCTTCGATCGAGGCTTTTATTCATGGAAATCAGTCGATCGAGCACTTGATCTACTCGATCGACCAACTGGTAAACGACTCCTACTCGATCGAGCAAAGGATGTAGCTCGATCGAGTTCTTCTGGCTTCAAGTCACCTCGATCGACCAAATGCATAGTCGATCGAGGTCTTATGGCATAGTACATAGTAAGAGACATGACTTTGGTCTTGATTATGAACGGTTTCACGCTTCCCCATGCAAGAGCTCATGTTCCTTTCCTTCCATTCTCCTAAATGCATGCAAAGTGGACTGTTTTGGCTCGGTTTCCGCTACTATGCAGCTTGTACCTACAAAATGGTAATGAAAGTACAAAGTAGCCAAATAGGGGCATATGGTGATATAATATCACCTAAATGACATAGAAATGCGTGCATAAATGGACTGAAAAGTCTATATAAAATACACGCATTAAACATTCCCAAACCAAACATTTGCTTGTCCTCAAGCAAACTAAATGCAGCTATATGGAACAAAATAAACCTAGGGGAATGGAGTAAGTCTCAGAGCTAGCAACAAGTCAATGTTAAACAGTTTAATGCACTCGATCAATCGCTACAAAGCTTAATACGAAAGTGAACGAATTTATACAATCTTGGAAATAAATTAGATTTTCGACCTTGCAAGACTCAACCAAATTCGGACTCTCACGGGTCACTCTTCTCTCAACAAGCAAATGGTAAGTAAATATGTAAAAGAGAGAGAAAATATAGCCACTCACCTAGACTACGACCGACACCACATGCATTGCTAACTAACATGAAAGATGATTCAAGCACCGTACACACGCATACCACCATTCAAGGACAATCACGTGCCAAACATTTGCAAAAATATGGATATGTGAGGCTAATTGGTAAGAAGGGGCAAAACAATTAATGGAAATGTGAGGGTAAATAGCCAAGCTAGTTCCTAACAAGACCGTAATAGAACTCGTACCATCCTTCCAACTATCAAAAATTAAGCTCGATGGCTTAACATATATAGGCATAAACAACACAAATCCCAAATAACACCTCAACAAAATAATGATACACATTGGAGGTGTAGATAACAGAAACTTCAGCCAATTATTGTTTCTCATTTTTTTTTCATTTTTTCCATTTTCTTTTCTTTTCTTTTTCTCTTGGCTGATTGAGGAAAACCACTCGATCGAGCCGAAAGCTACTCGATCGAGGCACATAAACATAAAATCTGCTCGATCGAGCTAAACAAAGTACTCGATCGAGACACTATTCTCACTTCTCTTCTTTTTTTCGCAAATACCCACTCCAATCAATGAAACGAGCCAAAAACTGACACAAAGACGTAATATACATCGACTACTAAACTAGCTCGGCAAAGGTAGGCTAAGTTTAGGATGTAGTTAAGGGCAACAGGCAGATATGGCTTTATGTGGAGTTAATGGGGTAAAATGAGGAAAAGGGAGATGCAAATATTCTCAAAACACGTAATACCGACCACAAACCCAATGCGTGCAGGCAATAAGAAATCAAAACTCATATACAAGCAAATGACACGAGATGTGGGGAGTAACTACTCTCATTCCTAGATGAACTGGTCATGGATGTCACCAGTTATAGGCTCTAAAACTCAGAATATATAAGTAGTTTGCCAAAATGTTGAGTCAAGTCTAATAATCTAATTTAAATTCCAAGACAAAATTCAATAGTTCACTATTTCGATTTTACTAAATAAGTCAAGAAAGGTGCAAAGAATAGCATAAAATAGACTTGTAGTGCAATTTCATCATGAACAAGACTCCAATCCGACTCGACTATATGCAAAAATAAACGTGATATTTTTGATTTTTTCAAATTTTTCTAATTAACATGAATGTAAATGTGAATGCAATACAAATGCAAATGCAGACGTAAAAGGATGTAAAACACTTCCCCAAACCAAAACAGACAATGTCCTCATTGGCTATAGCACAAAAGCATATAAGGGAAAGGGAAAAAAAACAACCTAATTCATGTTCCTAAGGAATGAAATATACAAAGAATGGAAAAACAAGGAACAGAAAAACTCACAAAACAAAGCTTCCCCAAACCAGCAGCAAACTGGGGGTCGATCGAGTAGAACAACTACTCGATCGAGTAACTTTTCAGGCATGACCGCTCGAGCGAGTAGCAATTGTACTCGATCGAGAGCTTTTTTTTTCAGTCAGGATTGCTCGATCGAATAGTTCGCTTTACTCGATCGAGTACTCGCTTGATAGCACAGCCTCGACTTTGGGCAGTTGTTCTCCGCTTCATTTTCATGCAAAACGATGCCAACCGAATACCAAAAAATACCAAAAGTTTTCTAGAAGGAAAAGTGAATTGTTTATCTAAACTACGGATTATCACGTAACAGTCTAATTGTCTAATTGTCTAATAAAAACGCGATAAATTGTTTGTTACAAATTGCACGGAGTTGCAAACCCGGCTACCAACCAAATAGTTTCATGAGAAGGCCACCGTTTGGCCTTTGACTTGCGGAATTACCCTCAGTTGCGGTAATTTCCGTCTTCTTCCTCCACACGTACGTTGGTTTCTTGGAGTCTAGCTCCACTTCGGAATCACTTGAATACATGCGAGCTCTTTTGTCCTTCTTGGACTTCTTCTTCTGGACGTCGTCACGCGAACCTGGCTTTCCCTTTTTCCAGCTCCAATGCTGCCGCTCTATGATCTGTAAGGCAACATACAACAGCATGTTCCTCCAATTCGCTCCCAAGCTGGGGCAAAGGTGTTACGGTAGCAATGGGGCTATCACATATAAGAGCTATAGGTTCGATAGGAACCGAAGCTTTGTCATGCGTGAATAAATTAGGTGTGATATCAGATAAGGGAAGTGCGTAGCATGGTGACACAAGCATAGGACCCTTACTAGCATGAGACTGCGTGAATACTAAATTCTCCCCACCTATTTGAAAAGTCAGAGTTTGTAACCCAACATCAATAACCGCTTGCGCAGTATGCAAGAACGGTCTTCCCAAAATGATGGGAGTGTGAGAATCCTCAGGTATATCCAAAACTATGAAATTGACCGGGATAAAGAATTTTCCTATTTGCACAGGAACACCCTCTATGATTCCTAAGGGTCGAGACAAGGTCCTATCTGCCATCTGTACCGTCATGTTTGTACACTGAAGCTTGGTAAAGCCTAACCGTTTGGCTAAAGACAAAGGTAAGACGCTAACACTAGCTCCTAGGTCACATAACGCGTTGTCTATGAGATAGGTACCTATATGACACGGTATAGAAAAACAACCTGGGTCAGACAGCTTAGGGGGGCATTTGTTCTGGAGGAACGCAGAGCATTCCTCAGTTAAGGCTACAGTCTCTACCGTATCTACTGACCTCTTACGTAAAAGAATTTCACGCATAAATTTCAGGTAAGAGGGTACCTTTAATAAAAGATCGGCAAGGGGAACATTCACTTTAAGATCGCACACGATGTTAGCGAACCGAACAAATTCCTTCTCGTCCTTAGCCTTCTTCAACCGACCAGGAAACGGAACTGGAATGTCAGGATTACCACGTTGCATATCCTTGACAATTGCATTGTTAATTATCCGCTTGCTTAACCCCTTCGAACGAGCTTCTCGCTCATGAAAACCCATCGATCGAGTATCAATATCACTCGATCGAAGATTGTTAGAGCTTAAATTGCTTGATCGATCAGCTTCCTCTGTCAACTTATTCGATCGAGTAACTGGATTCTCTCGATCGAGTAACAAGCTTTCTGATTCACTCGATCGACTAACACCTATCTCTCGATCGAGTAGATTCTCCTTCATTTCATTCGATCGACTAGCAATAACCTCTCGATCGATTACATTATCAGCAACAGTCTTCGCAACATCGGGATGCGCACCAGAAATATCAGCAACTGTACCAGGACTGTCATAAGCAAGACCGCTTCTCAGAGTAATCATATTTAGCGTCTCCTTGTTCTTATCAGTCTGAGACGGTAACTGCCCAGGTTGCCTAGTCGATCGAGCTCCTGCCAATTGAGGAATTTGCGACTCTAAAAGCTTAATAGTAGCATTCGTTGCTTGATCAGTTTTGCTCATTTGGATAGCTAAAGCTTGGATCATAGACTTTAACTCCCCGACTTCTGAAATTCCTCCAGATGAGGAACTAGCTTGCTGTAAAGACTGTATTTTCTGGAATCCTTTCTTGTGCGGCGGTTGATACGTCGACTGTGGTGGTGGAGGTGTAGGATTTAAGACGTTCTGGCTTGTCCATCTCAAATTGGGATGGATATTCCCTTGATTGTAATACCCACCTCCTTGACGGTATTGTTGAAAGGAAAAGACTTGTTCCTTTTCAGCAAAACAGTCTATAGCCGTGTGACCAGTTTCGCCACACCTCTCACAAGTAATCACTTCTTCTCGCTGCAGCAAATGAACCGTCTGCTGGTTATCTGCAGCTTGCTTCTCCCATTTATCAAGTCTGGCATTTAGTTTATCGAATTTTGCATCCAGACCTTCAGAATCAATATTGGCTATCGTCCGTGTACCACTTCGCGGATTACCATATTCAGCACAATGAGTTGCCATCTCCTCTATTAGTTTCCAACCCTTATCATCATCTATTTCCTTCTGGAACCTCCCGTTTGACGCGGCATCTAGAATGGCTCGATGATCGTCATATAACCCGTTGTAGAACTGGTTAGACAGAAACCACTGCTCGAACCCATGGTGAGGAACAGACCTTACTAGCGTCTTGAATCGATCCCAGGACTCATAGAGATTTTCATGAACCGTTTGCTTGAAATTAGTAATCTGACCCCTCAAAGCATTCGTCCTCTGTGGTGGAAAATACTTCTTGTAGAAAGCCAGTGCGAGTGTGGTCCAATCGGTTATACCCAGTTCCTCTCTATTCAAGTTCTTCAACCAGTCTTTAGCATTATCAGTAAAGGAAAAAGGAAACAAGAACTCCTTGATCTTGTCAGCTGTCACCCCTTTAGAGACCGGAATAGAAGAACAGTAGTCAGCAAAGGTCTCCATATGCTTCCTCGGATCCTCCCCAGCCACACCCCTATACTTATCCTGCTGGACAAGCTTGATATAAGACGGACGAAGATCGAAAGAAGTTCCATCTTCGTCCGTTGTAAGTTTGAATCCTTGAGGTATACATGCAGCTGTAGGCTCAGAGTGACTAGCAATATTAGGCATCTTTGCTGGAATGGTAGTCTCAACAGTTAAATCTTCCTTGAAAATGAAACTGTCAAAGACGGATTCAGAAGTACTCAAGTCTTCCTCCTGAATAGTCTTATCTAACCCTCTTTTCCTGCGTAGGAAGGTTCTTTCAGGCTCTGGATCAGCTTCCACTAATTCGAGCCTTTGGGACCTGCTCATACACAACTATAAAGAGAAAGATAAGAACAGTCTTAAGGAATTAGAAATTCCTTAAGACGAGACAGAAATAAATAACAGAAAATTAAATTGCCTCCCCGGCAGCGGCGCCAAAATTTGATGTGGTCGTTATACACCAAAAATAAAACCTAAGTCTACTAACTAAGAAGATAGCGGAAGTAGGGTCGATCTCCACAGGGAGGAAACTAATTGACTGAAATCTAAATCTGCAAGTAACAATCTGGGGGGGTTTTGAAATTGGTTTTAACTAACTAAATAAGATTAAAGGAAAGAGAAACAAAGGAAGAAATAGATATGAAATAAATCAGATAAAGAGAGAATATGCCAGGATTCGGTCTTTTGCAGTATCGGCATCTATAGGTCAACTAAGTCAGTCAATCTATCAATGAGAAGGGCAATGGTTTTCTCCTCTCGGTCTCAAACCACCCTAGGGATTTTCCTAATTAACT
>JAIUZE010045722.1:0-112818 GCA_022085475.1 Heliosperma pusillum | reverse complement strand
AGAGAGTAACTCAACTGATAAACAAATCATTATTCGAGCATGGCCATGCATTTCAGTTACTACTCCTCGAGTGGCCCTGAGAAATAACAAAACCTGATAAAGGGTTGGATATTTTCCTCAACTCGAATCCTGCAGATGTAAGCACAGTATGAAATGACCCAGTAAAAATCTGCTTGGCCTCCTTTTACGGTCGACCGTGAGAAAGAAACCAAAGTCACCCAAAAACTGCCTTAATCTCAAGAGACAGTCGATAGTCAAAATAATCGACTCTAGGAACACTATGGACGTCCAATCCACGACCTGGCACCGAATGTTGTTAAACATTTAGGACTCCATAACGTCGTCACGAATTACAATGTCCTACGAGGTATCCTTATAACTCGTATTTGTGATCAATCAGTCAACAGTTTGACTTATGGCTCGTTGAACCCACCATCAATCGACTCAACAATATAATAGCCAGAGTTATCAGCTCATGTAGGCGATTACGGACCAAAACACATATCATGTTATTCAGTTCACTTTGTGGTGTTCAATGTTGTCCATACAATCCACATGAAAAACAAAATATGAAAACAATACGATGAAGTTATTATTAGTATATGAAAAAGATGTATCTAATTCATACAAACAGCTAATACAACTCAGAAACACGTTTAATTCCCATGGAAGTAACGTGCCCTACATGTTTATCATGTCTTAACGGTTTAGTGAGAGGATCTGCTATGTTATCATCCGTAGCAATCTTGTCTATCACTATCTCCTTTTGCTCCACGTAATCTCTGATCATGTGAGCCTTCCGAAGTACATGTCTAGATTTGTTGCTAGACTTAGGTTCCTTAGCCTGGAAGATGGCACCTCTATTATCACAATAGATGGTGATCGGGTCATTCGAACTAGGAACTATGGCAAGTCCTTGTAAGAATTGACGCATCCATATATCTTCCTTTGCAGCCTCTGAAGCGGCATAGTACTCGGACTCAGTCGTAGAATCTGCTATAACACTCTGCTTGGAGCTTTTCCAGCTGACCGCAGCGCCATTAAGAGTAAATACAAATCCAGACTGAGATTTCGAGTCATCCCGATCCGTTTGGAAGCTAGCATCTGCGTAACCGGTTGCGCAGAGCTCAGTCTCTCCACCATAAGTCAATACCCAATCCTTAGTCCTCCGTAGGTACTTAAGGATATTTTTAACAGCCATCCAGTGTGTTTCACCTGGATTGCCTTGGTACCGACTGGTCATACTCAAAGCATCTGCCACGTCTGGACGTGTGCATATCATGGCATACATGATCGATCCTATAGCTGATGCATAAGGAATTCGACTCATGCGCTCGACCTCTTCAGATGTCTTGGGTGCCTGAGCTTTACTCAAATGCATCCCAGACGTCATTGGAAGATACCCCTTCTTGGAGTTGGTCATGCTGAACCTTTCAAGAATCATATCTATATAAGACTCCTGACTAAGTGATAACATCCGTCGTGATCTATCTCTGTAGATTCGGATTCCCAATATGCGCTTTGCCTCATCCAGATCTTTCATGTGGAAATGGTTCTTTAACCATACCTTAACCGAAGATAAGAGAGGAATATCATTCCCTATCAAGTGTATGTCATCGACATACAATATCAAGAAAATGATTTTACTCCCACTCGACTTGACATATAAGCATGGTTCCTCAACCGATCGAGTGAAACCATTCTCTTTTATGACTTGGTCGAAACGATGATTCCAACTCCGAGAAGCTTGCTTAAGTCCATAAATGGAACGCTTAAGCTTGCACACTTTCTTAGGATTTTTATGGTCAATGAAACCTTCGGGTTGTACCATGTACAACTCCTCCTCCAAATAACTGTTTAAGAAGGCGGTTTTCACGTCCATCTGCCAAATTTCATAGTCATGAAAAGCGGCAATCGCTAAGATTATCCGAATGGAACGCAACATGACTACGGGTGCAAAAATTTCATCATAATGCAATCCTTCCACTTGAGTGAAACCTTTTGCCACTAGTCGTGCCTTATAGGTGCCTGGTTGTCCCCCTACGGAATGCTTTATCTTGTAAAGCCATTTGCACTGAAGAGGCCTAACCTTATCAGGCAAATCAACCAGATCCCATACGTCATTCTCATACATAGAGTCCATCTCGGATTGCATGGCCTCAAGCCATAGCTTTGAGTCGGAACAGGTCATGGCTCCTTTATAGGTAACGGGTTCGTTACTCTCTAGGAGCAAAACATCGTCTCTATCGTTCTCCTTGACCATACCAATGTATCTGTCTGGAGACATGGAGACTCTACCCGACCTTCTACGTTCCTCAGGAATATTAACCGCAGCAGAAGATGAAGGAACATCTTCCTCCATCGGTTGCTCGGTTGTTGGTTCTTGAATCTCCGACAGATCGAAGGTTCTATCACTCGTCTTGTCCTCGAGAAATTCTTTCTCTAGAAACTTCGCACTAGCCGCAACAAAAACACGTTGTTCGGTAGGCGAATAAAAGTAATGACCAAACATTCCTTTTGGATAACAAAAAAAGTATGTCTTGACCGATCGCGGGCCGAGCTTATCCTCGTGTCTCCACTTGACATAAGCCTCGCAGCCCCAAACCCGAATAAAGGACAAGTTAGGGACTGTTCCCTTCCACATTTCAAATGGGGTCTTGTCAACAGCTTTAGAAGGACTTCGGTTAAGTATAAGAGTAGCTGACAAAAGAGCATAGCCCCACAATGAATCAGGCACTACCGTGTGACTCATCATGGATCGAACCATATCAAGTAATGTTCGATTTCTCCGTTCGGACACACCATTTAATTGAGGTGTTCCAGGTGGAGTTAACTGTAGTACTACACCATAGTTTTTAAGGTGTTGATCAAACTCATTCGAAAGATATTCGCCACCACGATCTGAACGTAGTGCTTTAATCTTTCTACCCAGCTGGTTTTCAACCTTATTCTGGTATTCCTTGAACTTATCAAAGGACTCACCTTTGTGCTTCATTAAGTAGACATATCCATATCTACTCAAATCGTCCGTGAAAGTGATAAAATATCTATAGCCATCTCTAGCGTTGATTGACATAGGTCCACACACATCAGTATGTATGAGTCCTAATAGGTCAGCAGCGCGCATTCCAACACCGTTGAAGGAAATTCGAGTCATTTTGCCTATGAGACATGATTCACACGTGCCAAAAGATTCATAGTCAAATGGGGAGATAGTCCCATTGTCAATGAGCTTCTTCACGCGTTTTTCATTTATGTGTCCCATACGGCAATGCCATAGATAGGTTTGATCTTTGTCACCAACCTTTACCTTTTTATTACTCACATGCAATATATCTGTGGTTTGATCTAAACCATAAATCCCATTCATGGAAACTGCTTTACCATAAATCATTTCGTTAAAGGAGAAAATACAGCTATTATCCTTTATTACAAATGAAAAACCATTCTTATCAAGTACGGAAACAGAAATAATGTTTTTAGATAAACTGGGTACATAGTAACAGTTATTTAAAAATAACTCAAATCCACTTGGGAGTTGGATTACATATGTTCCCACTGAAACGGCAGCTACTCTTGCTCCATTCCCCACTCGCAGGTCTACATCACCCTTTTCGAGAGTTTTGATGTTTCTTAGGCCCTGCAAATGATTACACAGATGAGAACCACAACCAGTATCAAGTACCCAAGTTCCGAAACTTGCATGGTTAATCTCAATCATATGAATAAAAGAAGACATACCAACAGGAGTGACGCGGCCTGCTTTTACGTCTTCAGCATACACGGGACAGTTCCGCCTCCAATGCCCAGTCTTGTGGCAATGGTGGCACTCCATGTTTTCTTTGCTCTTTGTCTTGCCTTGTGAGCTACTGCTAGTCTCACCAGGCCCACTCTTGCCCTTTCCTGGCTTCTTGAACTTCGGCTTCCTACAGCTAGGTCGGCCTGAGCCTTGCCCTTACCCTTACCCTTGTTTGCAATCATGAGAACGTCCTGCTTCAGGCTCCCACTCAATTTCAGATCCTTCTCAGTCTGTATGAGAAGTGAGTGTAGCTGATGAGGATTTCTCTTCAAATCATTCATGTAGTAATTTGCCCTGAATTGGGCAAAACCATCATGGAGTGAATGAAGCATGCGGTCAATGACCACGCTCTCTTTGATTTTGCAATCAAGTGCCTCCAGTTTTTCGAGATTCTCGATCATGTCGAGAATGTGTGGGCTAACCGGTTGGCCCTTCTGGAGTTTCGCCTCAAAGAAGCGAGTGGTAAGCTCATACATAACGATCTGCGGTGCTTTTGAGAACTCGTTAGTGAGCGTGGTGAAAATCTTGTTTGCACCTTGGGCAATGAATCGTCTTTGCAAATTGGATTCCATTGAAAAGATGAGTACGTTCTTTATCGCACCCGCCTCCATTACGAAATCACTATAAGCAAGTGATTCATTGGCTCCTGCATTGGGACCTGGGTTAGGCGGTAGTGGCTCAGTCAAGTACTTGAGCTTTCCGTCAGCTATGGCAGCATTCCGTAATAAAGCCTCCCAGTCCGCAAAGTTGGACCCGTTACTCTTCAGTCGCGTGTACTGATTCATATTGTCCATGAACATCTTAAGCCAGGATTCGCGTGCGAGCGTGGCACTTGGCATAGGGGCATCAGCATGTCCAGCCATTTGTTATAACAGTTTTATCGATATAAATGAATGCTACACTGCGAGAAAGGAGATAAAACATAATAAGCATTTTCATCGTTTTAATTAACTCTAATGCAAAACCGATTAATGCGAAGACTCTTGCATTTATACAATTGACGTCCCTCAAGTATTATATAAATGATCCCAAGACTCAATTTCTGTAAATTGATAGGCCAACTTCTTGGCTAATTCTACTTTTAGAATTCTTGGTCGATAAATTTCTATAAATTCTATCTTTAGTCCATCATAATCACGAGATATTATTCGGACTATAATGTTGAGGTAAAATAGGTCAACACATACTACTTACCCAACGTAGAAGGGGTCATATGGAGAGTAATGTCCTATATGCCTACCGACGAAGAAGGGACTCATAGCAGTTTTCCCTATAAAGACTAATCTCAATTTTAGGTTTTAGAGGAAGGTCCATCAGCTTTAATTTTATTCATTTAAGTGAACGAATGATCTAGCATTTTGAGAATGAATAATTTAAGATGATAGCTTTTAGAATTGAGAAGGACATCTGGATGTCCATGATAATTAACATACAATCTATATGAGTCAATTTTCATGCAATTAAGTAGTAGTAGGTGGTTTGGTTTAGGCGGAATATGATGCAATAACTATTATGCAAAAGAAAAACAATAAGAACGGAAAAATGAAAAACAAAGTAAAAAGTCCTAGTGTGGCCTATCCTATAAATAGAACAAAAATACACTTTGGAATCCATCCTTATGGACCCTAGAAGCTTGACTTCATGTTCCATCTTGGTCAATGTAGCGGGAGTGAGCCATCCGATCTCCATCTTTGGTCTTCTCAAACATACAATTTTAAAATTACAAAATATAAAGCTATTTACATTCTAATTTAAAAATTATAATTAAAGATTACAAAGGGGAGATTCGAGATCTCAAAATACATTCAAGACCATGTTACCATCATTACGATAACACAATCTACTAAGGCCACACTAAGCAATACAAATTACAACCTCTTGTAAAAATACCAAAATAATCCATTCATCCATTCATTCATTCATTCAATAAAATAAAAATGCATCAACAAAATAAATTAAACATTCATGACATAATTCATTAATTATGATGATTAATTTATCCAAACCACCTTTAAAATGATCAAAATTATGTGACAATTCCTTAATTGTACACAACAATTTTAATCAACCATAATCCAATTTAATTCATATTATCGGGTATAACATAAATTAAATTCAACATTATTTTAAACCTTTTCAAAATAATAGGGTATCTATCATTGTGAACTTTTTCACAACAATAATCAACATACATTATATTTATAATGCAGTAAACAAAACAAAAATTAAAAAAAAAAATTCACTAGTCACGGATGAACAGTACCCCTGAAAAGTAGCAGGTAAAAAATTTTTTTTTTTTTAATTAACTCGGTTTTAAAAAAAACATACACAAATTAATCATTTTAATTTGATCATGCTAATAAAACTAGATCGGTACAAACATTCAACATCTAATCATTATTAAACATTGATACAAACTAGATGATTCAAATTAACCTTTTAAAATGAATATCTAAATCATGATTAAGCGATTATCAAACTACTCAACTAATCAAAATTGTTTTGTAAATTCATACCGAAAAATTTAGCACAATGAATGTTCTTTAACATCCAAAACAAATTCCTTTTTTCATTTCAATTTAATCCTCATTAAATCAAAACATCAACAAATTCATCATATTATTATCTTAACCAATTAAAACAACAACATATATGAATAAAAAAGGAACCCTAAAAAAAACACACGGCCCCCAAAAAAAAACTCTCGGCTGAAACAAAAAAAATTCAGCAACTTTATTTTATTTTTTTTATTTTTTTTCGTTTTATAAAAAAATACTAATCATTTAATGAAAAAGACATATAAAATAATTTCATAGCCTAAGGCTCTGATACCACTTGTGGGAAATAACGGTTTACATCCCTTTAAAAATTTCGGATTATAATGAAATTATAACTATATGAATTTCTAGTCATAAATGAAATTGCATAATATAAACAAAAGATTAAGAAATAACCTTCGGTCCTAGATAAAGGCCTAAGAACAAATACCAAAGTAGGTATTCTCCTAATCGTTACACTCAAGATGGTTCAAGAAATGCCTTCGTCGTGCTAGAACGAATACCCAAAATTACTTCTAATTTTGTGTGTATATTGATGATGAATATTAAGATGAATAAGAGAATTAAAATTCTGAATTTTTCTTCCTCTTTTCTTTGTGTGTGCCGTCACTTTTGGAGTCAATTAGGGTTAGTAGAAAAACTTGTTTTTCTCCCTATGTGTGCCGTGAGAAATTAGGAGTATTAGGGTTTCTTTTTCTTTCTCTTAATACTCCCTATGTGCCGTGATATGGCAAGAGCAAAGCCTCAAAATCAAAACCCTAGTTTCCTTATTTATCTCAACCTATATTAGGTAGTTAGCATATAATTTATTATGTACATAATATAATATGTATTAATTATTACTAGTAATGGACCGTTACATAAACCGAGTAATGCCGGACCAATACACTATAATAATATCGTGTAATACATATCCGCCAACTTAAATATAACAGTTTATATTTAGTTTAGACCAACATTATATACATTGATTAATATAACATTTTATATTCAATTGCCAGCTAACATTATTTAATCGTTATTAAATAATCGTATCATCATCACATTGACTAACCTTTTAGTCAAACACATCGACTAACCTTTTAGTCATTTAATAAGGCATCAATATGATTATTTTCTCAAATAATCACATCTCTCAAACACATCCTTTAGGTGTGACTTTTAGGGATCAGTTGATCACCGCCATCTGTATGACAATAACGTCAAACTTATCTAGCAAGCCAACCATTATCGATAAACGTTAATCAACTGATTATAATACAAAGTATACCCTGTGAACCTTAGCTGTTATCACACTAACTGTGGAGGACACTAGCTCCAACAAATATCCCCAACAGGAAGGAAGTAAGTGGGTCGAGGTAAGATAGCCTCACCCTCCTGAAGTTGAGGACGCTGCCTAAGAAATGGAATTTGCTCTATCTCGGTGGTCAATTTGACCGAATCACGGCCAGCTATCCTCCAAATCATATGGGGGTGAGAGACACGAAACCAGTTGAGCTGAACAAAGTAATCATAATCCAACCCATTTCCCATCTCGGTGGGAGGTGTAGTCAATGTCTGGAGGTCGGTGGTGGCTTGGTTAAAACCACAAACTCGCATAGCAAGGTGAGTGATAAGACCTCCGTAGACAATGGCAGTGTTCTTAGGATTAATAGCTTTAGTCAACTGAATAGCAAAATAATAGGGAATACTAATAGACCATGGTTCTTCACCATTCACATTAAAAAATCCTCCTAAAATTTCTAACTCCACTCGTCTCCCCAAATGAGGTTCAGCACGACCCAAAAAGGTCCATCCCATAAATCTTTGCCAGATTCTAATGGCGGGATGATGGATGTGTTGGTGTGGGACATGGTCCCAACGAGAGACAGGGTAAGTCGAAATAGCATTCCAAACTAGGCTAACATCAAAGCCTTCTGGAGGTGAGGTAACAGTGTCCTCAGAAGTGAGACCAAATTGTCTAGCAAAGAGCTCTAAGTTCATACTATAATCATCATTAAACAAGCGAAACCAAACTTGAGGCATGGTGTTTCTATTCCTAGACCTATGTAACTCAAATGAGCTCAGGAATTCAAGGGTTAATTGAGGGTAGGTCTTATAACTAAAGTTCATGCTAGCATTCATACCTAGACCCCTAAATAACACATTGACATGCTCAAGAAGTTTCATATGTCTTAAAGAAGAAACATTGAGGAACTTGGTAGCCCTCATACCTTTGCTTTTAAGAATGCACCAATTTTGCCATTGTTTGTTTGAACTAAATTCTACATCCGGAAAGTCAGGATCATGCGTAGCATCTCCTTGATTTTTGGGTTGATCACTTGCTTCAAGCATTTCTATGTCTTCTTCTTGGGCTCTACTACTTTCTCCTTGATTGGAGGTTCTTGCCCTCTTTGATCTCCTTATTGTAGGTGCCATTTTCTAAAATAAACTAGTATTAAAACACTTCATTGTAAACACAATTGAATATCATAAGTGTTATAATACTAAGCTTTAAGCACAAATTCAAGTATAGCTACCTTAGTGAAACATTGTCATGCTACCTTTGAGCATATATGGATGTTTTTAAGCATAACAATATGACACTAAGATGAACAATATACACTTAAATCATGAGTTTTGCCACTACTCAAAGGTACTAATGCTAAATTAACACAATAAGATCATAAGTTCATAGTACAAAGCATGAATTCAAGCATCATACTACCACTTAAACACAAGTTCTTAGCATATAGTCAAGATGAGTATCCTAATTGGCATATGAGCATTCAAATCATAGTAATCATCCTAATTAATCACTAACATTCACTCTATAGCATGTAAGAAGCATTAGAAATT
Organism: Heliosperma pusillum; assembly: GCA_022085475.1. Classification (NCBI taxonomy): domain Eukaryota; kingdom Viridiplantae; phylum Streptophyta; class Magnoliopsida; order Caryophyllales; family Caryophyllaceae; genus Heliosperma; species Heliosperma pusillum. The sequence goes on along the minus strand of JAIUZE010045722.1, from coordinate 103,623 downwards.
CAATTTAAACAAGTTTTTCAATCAAAATCAAGAACCCCCAAATTTGGGTTAGGGTTTGTTCATGTTGGATTTCTGGAAAATAGAGAGATTGAAGTAACTAAAGAAGAATTAACTTACTTGAGGATGCTTAGAAGTTGCCTTTGATGAACTATAGTAACAAATGTTTTAAGAAAAGACTAAGAAATGAAGGTTTTGAGAGAATTTTGAGCTTTGAAATTGAAGAACACGGGTATATGGCATCAAGCAAAGGGTAGCAAGTTGGCTTTATAGAAGAAATTGGAGCAAAATACGAAGCAGCCAACTTACCCGATCGGGTATACAACAATCCGATTGGGGAAGTTCGCGGGTCCGTTTTTTGTGTCTTTCTTTCTTTGCCACTTGCCCTTACCTTTTGGTTATGTCCTTGCACATACTTACTAACCTTAGTAATCTTGGAAACTTGGGCCAAGGATAGCTCCTTCTTGTCTCAATAAGTCCTCCAATTCCAAGTACGAAAAACTATCAACTAAACATGCATAATAACAAGTAAAACGAAAAATTGTTCCTAACTATTACAACACAAAATCCAAAAATAGTCCAAATAAAATAGTCCAAATTATTGTCTAATAAGTGGAATAAAGAATGCATAAAGAAAAAGTAAAGAAAAAGACGGGTCGCATTTTTAAGTCATGCTAGACTTTGTTTTGATATCCCTCCTTAATCCTTATGAAGGGATTTGAGCTCCTTGTTGCTGGATTTGTCCTTGAATTTTTCTCATTTACCTTTTGCCAACACCCATGGCAATCTCATTCTAAACACGCTTCCGAAGCTTTGAAAGCTTCGAGGTCGCCATCTCCAACGCTCAACACATTCCCTTTTTTATCAAAGGTGGCACTCGATCCATCTATTTCAAACGTGATCTTTTCTCCTTTCACATCTATACAAGCTCCAACCGTATTCAGGAAGGGTCTTCCTAATATAAAAAAGTCGTCCCTTTCTTTCTTTGAAAATATGACATAAAAATCAACGGGAATGAGGAAGTATCCAATCCGTATTGGGACATCTTCCACAATTCCTGCGGGAGTATGCATAGATCCATCGGCTAGTTGAAGGCTAGTATTAGTGAACTTCATTTGTATTGGACAACGGTCATGATAGACGGAAAAAGGCATGACACTAATAGCGGTTCCTAAATCACACAATGCACTTTTGACCTTATGAAAACACATCGTGAAAGAAATGTTGAAACAACCTGGGTCTTTAAGTTTGGAAGGAATGAGAATCTTCCCTTCTTCAAGGGTAGGTTCCTTGTGAGAATCTTTGGTTGCTTCTTTTTCTCTAGATATCTTGCCAAGTTTCGCCTCCAACCTTGAGAAAGCTTCATCATTTGCTTTTGTCGTTTCAACAACTCTTTCTTCTAATCTCCCCTGAGCTTTTATCAATGTCATGATCAAAGCTTCGAGACGGGATGTCTCCTCATGTGTAGGGACTTTGGTTGGTCGGGCTAGTGTTGGATTGTTGCAAAGTTCATGGGGTAACCTAAAGATAGGCTCCTTACTCTCTCCATTCCCAAGAGGATGATCACAAGGTTTGTCACTAATCATGTCAATTGTGACAATCGATGGTTCTTCACTCCCTTGGGTGTTTTGACTAGAACTCGACGGGGTCAACTCATCTACTCTCTTTTGGAGAGACAAAATGGTTGATTTGAGTGAGTTTAAGCTAGAAAAGAAGTATGAGTACATGTTATGTTGGGTTTGGGTTACTTCCCTTAACTTGACATCTACTTTAGCTATAAATTGATCATTTTGAAAGGATGAGTGTGGAATTGTATGAGATGTATTATTGGGTTGAGTTTGGCGAAATTGTGGGTGGAAAGGGTTTAAGGGTGTGAGTTTGTTCCCACATCGTTGAGGTACATGCCCTATCCCACCACAAAGTTCACATGGTGTTGTTAATGAGGTAAATGGGTTGAAAACTTTTGGGCGATATAAAGTGTTTTTTGGGGTGGTTTCTTTTGGTTGAACGGGACAGGCTAAGGAAATTGTAGTGTCAACATCATTTGAAGTTTCCACTTGACTTTTGTTTCTCTCTCCCCCATTAGTTTTTGAACCTTCCCCACTTTCTTTTTGTGATTTAATTGATAGGTTTGACATATTGGTTCTAAACCTACGGTGAAAAGCGATAACAATCTCTTCCCACTTCATTGACCTTGTGGCTTCCTTTAAACGACGGGTGAACCACCATTTAGCTTCTCCCTTTAGTGATAAAGGAAAAAGAATTTCTCTAATTTGGTTTTGGGTGAATCCCTCCTTCATAAAGGTTTGACACAATTCACAAAAGGTTTGCATATGGTGTGACGGGTTTTCGTTTGGTTTACCACTAAATTGGTTACCCTCAATGAGAGCAATCAAAGTCATATGGACCCTTAGGATCCCACTAGCGAGCTCAAAAACCCGGTACCTTGGATCTTCTCTTGTTAGTACCATTTTTGTCAACCTACAAGAAAAACACAAAAAGGAAAGTTAGTGACGATTTTAGGTACGGTTGCACCTAAAAATGATAGAATTTTTAAACAAAAACCAACAATTCATAGATAAACAAAACCGTGCTCCCCGGCAACGACGCAAAAATTTAATCGGTTATGTCGCGGTCCCAATACAAAAATAATTACCCGCACTTAGGCTAACAACATAAGGAATGTAATTAGGGAAGTAGGGTGTCGATCCTCAGGGAGTACGTGTTAACTATGAATTGCTATGGGGTGATTTTCATTTAAGTTCGAGTCATTTGAGGTGGTGGTCTAAACTACTAACATAAAATAAAATAACAAGTATATAAATGGCAATATGTAAATGACAAATATGTAAAAGACAATATGTAAAACTCAAAACAGACGACTTACCCGATCGGGTTGTCACGGATCCGATCGGGGAAGTGTGCTGTTCCAGGTGACGATATTTAAAATCTAACTAAAGCGATATTTAAATGACAATATTGAAAAGTTATCTAACTAAACTAATAAACTAGCTAATAACAATAAAGTAAACTATCTAAGAACGGAAATAAAATGACGATAAAGTAAACTAACTAATCAACAATAAAATAAACTATCTAAAACGGTAAAATAAACTATCTAATCAAATTGTTATAGAGAAAGAGGAATACATGTAAAACGATTTAAAATTTTAATTGATACCAACATTAGAATTACTATGATTGTCTAGGCCTTGTAGCGGTATATTCCTTTCGGATTCGTACCGACCTTTTAGTGGGTCCTAACGTCCTCTCAGCATGGTTAGGTCACTAAACCCCTATTGGCAGTCCTAATTCCCATCCCAACTCTCGTTACAAAGACGGAAATTGACTAATACAAACAATTGTTTATGGCCACTAAACAAAGTTATATAATTTGGCACAACCAAAGGAAGAAACAACTAGATGGTTCAATTGGTATCTACTCCTCTTTTAATTCATTTAACTCGTAAATCATTTCAATTTTACAATTCTATTTATTTTATTTACACAATGTTAATCTTACAATTTTATGTCTAATTTATATGATCATGTGATTAAGTAAATTAATAAGAAAAAGATGTAGGAAATTAAACTATGAAATATAAATACTAAAGTGATTAAGGTGATTATACTAGTAATGATTCTAATGACAATTTTTAGGATTATATGATTAGGCAAAATAAAAGATGGCATAATAGACAATGTTTTAGTTTCAACTAGGTTGCTTTTACATTGATTTTCTAACAACAATAATATGAGAATAATACTAATGAGATTATAGTTCATGATGATTAAAATAGCATAAGTAAATCAAGGATAGAGGATTACCGAAATTGGAATGCAAATTATGTAGGAAATAAAGTAAAGAACAATTATCCAACCCAACAACAAAAGCTTATAAAAACAATAGAGAAACACTAAGAAATTGCATAAACTATATTCTAAAACTTGTATGAAAGAAGTAAATTATGAAATGTGTATGAAAGTTTGTAAGTTGATGTTAAGTATATAAGTTGATGTTAAGTTGTTGTGATGATCATTGGCTTTTATAGGGCTGCAAGCTGATGCATTTCTCGTTCAAATTCATACCCTAGACAAAGCATTTAATCACTCATTTAAGCTCGGTAGAAGAAGAGCTAAGTAACGTCCATTTGCAGACATACCCGATCGGGTATAAGAAAATCCGATCGGGTAAGTGTGCAAGATGGAATCTTCCGTCTTTTCCAATTTCGTCTCTTGGGCACGGAATCCTATGCTTGGTCTTGGTCAATGCAATACGAAATTGGGCTTGGGCTAGTCTCCTTTGACTTGGGTTGATGTTTCCTTTTGAAGTTCAAAGCCAAAGTCCAAGATAAATCCATTCAAGGAAGGATGTAGCGGAATCGTAATCAAATCATGAAATGGCTATCATCGGTTCCTTGAAAAATCGTATTCTAGTGCCTTTGCTCCATAAAGTAGAAAAATATAGCAAAACCGCTTCATTTCCTATAAAACGAGTCAAAACACGCAAAACAACTAGAATAACAATATTAGCTCGTTAATCACTTAACAAAGTGCATAAATCGTATAGAAATCGAGCTAAAACGGGGGATAAATCAGTACAAAATATCACTTATCAAGCCATTAGATAGAAGGTGAACTAGAATGGCAACAACAGATGATAGATATACAAAGATATATTTTATTCTCGAAAGAGAGCATGATAAGATTAATAAGAGAGAAATGAACGGCAAAGTTTTCGCTCAAAGAGGGAGAAGCCTAAGAACTGGGAAAAATACTAAACACTCCACTCAACCAAAATCATCATGGTCAACTTCTCGGGAATTTTTGCCAAACCCAAATCATAGCCACATCATTCTAGGGGCTTTATCCATTTAATCATCACAAATTCCGCTAATGACCTAGTCCTCGAGGGAATGTAACTCATCTCTGTTACACCTTAACGGGCTTCCAAGCATTAGATCCCACAAAATTCTTGACAAAGGCCAATGCTACGAACCTAAATATCTAGTATCCAACTAGCATTAGCTAAGGTCTATCGACAGGAAAAAAATCAACAATCAAATAACTCCATGGAGGATTCCTTACTCCAATCATAATTACACTCGAAGCCACAAGCATAGATAATCATATCTAGAAAAGCATGATTACCAACAACCACAAGATGAATGGGTTCACCATTACAATTCTCCAATTCAAATCACTTCAAGGCTTACTATCCACAACTTAAGCAAATTTCTCATTCACAAGTCACAAAATCTCAAGAGAGAACAATTATAAACTCCAAATCATATATGGTCAAGCCCATGTCGATGATACATCTATTCAAATCATCTAGCTCAACTATAACTTAAGATGCATTAGTCTTCACTTATGAAAATACTTCTCAAACTTTGGTCACCAATCCTAATTACCTTAAAGCAATGTCTCTTTTAGAATCCAAAGTTCAGAGACATCTAATTCGCAAATAATCTTTAAGGCAGCTATAATAATAACAAACAACAACAAACTATTATCACGATCAACTCGATTCTCAAAATAGCACTACAACATCAAGCTCAAAAGTCTAAAGCCACCAAGAGAGTACGTTTCTACCAACAGATTCATCCTAATGTTCAACTCCAAATCTTATATATGGTTAAAATCAACACAAAAAAAGCTCGATTAAACGGGTAGGTACCATAGGCCAAGCATCCTCAACATACAAATCACTAACTCTTTACACCTGCTAATAAGGCAACTACCTCACAAGAGAATAGGGAAGGAAATCACGAGATAAGGAACGCTAGGAAACCTCAACAAAGAAAGTAAGTAGATACTCGAGTTACGAAGGTAGCCAAGTAAAGGGGAAGATAAGAGAAGCATTTTCTTAGGGATCAAGTTTAGTAGAAACTTGCATGAAAGGAAATGGAGAGGGATATAGGTGCGAGTAAAGGTATAAGGCTTAAACCACAAAATTTCTTCTTTTAAATATTAGGGCCATACCAAAACAACTTATTCCTCTAACAAAAGACTCTCATAAGGGACCGCCTTATCGGAAACCGTAAAAATAAGATACACCTAAATTCGACGCATCGATTACTTTCAAATTCGTCCACCCTTTCACCTAACACGAATTCCAAAATGCAATCAACAAAATAGCCCACAAACTCACTATTATCAAAGTACAACACCAAATTGAACATCATCATTAACGTCAAAAAGAATTTCCATCATAGCTCACATCATTGAATTTCACTCATAATTATATAATCCTCAATTGACATAATTTAACCTACCATGACAACCTACTACTTCAAACGAGTCTCCGATACCATTAAATAAGATCAAATCTTTGAATCCAAGAATTATAGCCTGATACTTTTCCACCAAGCCTATACCAAAATCACACAATAGCATTTCTATACGAATCACTTGGCTTTAAAGGCATTTTACACCTCAGGACATTATTCAAAGCTTCTCACTTACACCATCTAGTTTCACGTAAGCATGATCCATAAGACAACTCTAATAGTATCAAACTCCTAAGTCCAAAAGATTAAGTCACCTACAAGCTTAAAAGGTCTTAGGCAACACACTCAATCAATCTAACATCATCAAATCCCATAAATTATTCACACATAAACCATGGCAAGTATCTATGGATTATAATCTCTAAAATGTAACACACTAAACTCTCCAATGACTCCATCACTCACTACTATAGAGTGAAACTCAAATCTACACAACATTCCTCAAAGTCTCAAAATTCACTCACCCAAAGCCATTACACCACAAACAAAGAGGAAGTGTGATACACGGATTCGCGATCCTTTCCAAACTGTGGTGCATGGGGAACCACGGATGGAGAAACGAGGGACAAGCGTATAAATACGCATTTTTGGAGTCTCCACCAAGTTTTGTGGGAAGTTGGAACCGTTCGAATACTTTATGTCATGTCAAGACACAAAGTAATGACATGAACACCAAGAATTCGTTACCCTTAGCATTCTATGTCTAGAATGACTCTCGTGGAAGCCAATGAACACAGATGTTCACAGAGATCTGGAGTAAGGGATGAGGGTACTTATTAGGAAGTTCTTTAATCGAACACCTAATCACGTCCGCCTCGATAGCGGCCTCTACTAATGATTAGGGAAACTTTTCTGTTATCGATGTGTTGTCGGTTATATGCATGCTATAACATCCAACTTTTGATCCTAGCATGTGATATAAGACTAGTCGGTTGGCGTGTAATTTAAGCATCCAATTATGTCAAAGTAGGGTTTAGATTCAATTGACATATGAAAAAGACGAGAATCATACAATGATTACAAAAGAATTAAAATTACAAAAGAACAAAGGTTACAACGGATTCGAGGGATCAATGTCGGAAATATGTTTGAAAGACGAATTTTGAAAGAAAGAAAACAAATAAGAAAACTTAATAATAAAGTTAAACGAATGAGATTAACAGCGATAATACGATTAATAGTCGATTTATTTAACGAATTAAACTGCGTCAAAGCGAACCAGGTAGTTTAGAGACAAAATACAACCCAGAACAGGCGCAGTAGGTGGTGCGTCCTTTGGAAGAGGCGCACCCTTTCCTGCGTCTATTCTTGAGCTGGATTCTGGCTGTGAAGCCAGAATCGAGATTATTTAGTGTTCATTTGTATGTTTACGGTTTATTATTGATCTACGAGTGGGATTGAAGTATTTTAATAGATTTTAACTATAGTAAACTATATCAAAGACAGATCTAAGGACTAGATATGAACGAATCTAACCTTCTAAGACACGATCTTGAATTAAAGACGACAAAAACCCACTAATATCGACTATTAGGGATCTAACTCAAGAACTAGATAAATAAATATGAAGTAATATTAAAAGGTAATTTACGAAATACTAATAAAAAAAGGGTTTTAAAACGGTTTTAACATGAATCCGACATGAATCTTACATAATTTATAAAATAAAAAAAAATAAAGTATAAGACGGGATTATTACACCCTCATACTTACACGTTTAATGAAACGAATTAACTAAGTTGTCTTTTAGCGATAGCTCGACTCGATGTAAAGAAAATGCCCTCGAAAGAGGAAACTATTGATTAATTAAAGTTGATTATTGTTATAGTGGGAATATGACGACGTTGTTGGGAGGCGAACGCAATGCTTTGCTCGACCCGGCCGTCAAATGTTGTATCCTTGCGAGGTGGTGTCATTTGCATGTAGTGTACTCGCTTGACCTTACTTGAGTTTTCATCTCCGTTGGCCGTAACTGCTGGAGTATGAGTGTATGATTTTGAGACAACCTTTCTCGTTGGTCGTAACTGCCGAGATTAGTACGCTCTTTCTCGTCCGCCCCTGCCGTTGGTCGTAACTGCCGGAGTTTGGGTACTCGACTTCTGTGTTTTACTAAGTTTGAGGGTAAGTCTGAGGGTGTAATAATCCCGTCTTGTACTTTATTTTTTGTATTTTATAAATTATGTAAGATTCATGTCGAATTCATGTTAAACCCGTTTTAAACCCTTTTTTTATTAGTATTTCGTAAATTACCTTTTAACATTACTTCATATTTATTTATCTAGTTCTTGACTTAGATCCCTAATAGTCGATATTAGTGGGTTTTTGTCGTCTTTAATTCAAGATCGTGTCTTAGAAGGATAGATTCGTTCATATCTAGTCCTTAGATCCGTCTTTGATATAGGTTTGTATAGTTAAAATCTATTAAAATACATCAATCCGACTCGTAGATCAATAATAAACCGTAAACTTACAAACGAACACTAAATAATCGCGATTCTGGCTTCACAGCCAGAACCCAGCTCAAGATTAGACGCAGGAAGGGTGCGCCTCTTCCAAAGGACGGCACCACCTACTGCGCCTGTTCTGGGTTGTATTTTGTCTCTGAACTTCCTGGTTCGCTTTGACGCAGTTTAATTCGTTAAATAAATCGACTATTAATCGTATTATCACTGTTAATCTCATTCGTTTAACTTTATTATTAAGTTTTCTTATTTGTTTTCTTTCTTTCAAAATTCGTCTTTCAAACATATTTTCGACATAGATCCCTCGAATCCATTGTAACCTTTGTTCTTTTGTAATTTTAATTATCATTTTATCATTGTATGATTCTCGTATTTTAGCGATAGCTCGACTCGATGTAAAGAAAGTACCCTCGAAAGAGGAAACTATTGATTATTGTTGAGTTGGTCAAATTGGTAGGTCAATGCAATAACGTGACAGGTACCCAAAAGGATCTGAGCTAACATGGTCGATTGATCAAGCATGTAGTTGTCAATAAGCTTATACCAAGGTCTAGAATGCAAAGAGAGAAGTGAAGGGCGGACACTCGCGTGCCTTGAAAGTGTGCACGAACCTCTCCTTATATAGGGAGAAATCCGAAGAGTTTTGGAATAACTCGAACACGGAAAGAAATCTAGAAACTATTCCGGTATCGGAAAAACAGAGCTGAGGAAGAGGCACAGCAGGAACTGCGACCCTTGGAAGAGTGATAACGCTTTATTTGACGGATTTTTAACCAGCATTTTGTCTCTTATTCGATCTCATTAATAACTCGAGTTAGCTTTATTGGTTCAAATCTTACTGGACTAGATGGTTCACCTTTCTCCAGGTGGTATGTCCTGGCGTATGGTTGCTTTTTCCTGGCGTATGGCTGCTTTTTCTTGTTATAGCTCTTGTAAAAAAGAAGTAAACTTATCTCCTTAACTTTTTAATTTAAATGGGAGTAGCTTCCTTTGCTAACGCGCTAACGCTAACCTACTCGTTACACTCGTTGCTTTATGTAGTCCACTGCCTGCCGTGGTACCATACCAAGGTCGGGAAGGTCCCCTATTTTAGTGTGAAATAACATATTAGCCAATTAATTTAAAACTATATTATTTTGTGCTATTTTCCGAGGCTTTGGTATTGCTCTTGTATTTATTTATTTTGTAGGTACCAAGTTTGGGTAAGAAGTGGATCAAGTCGCCTCAAACAAGGACAAAATGAAAATGAGCCCAAACAAATACGTGACCCATCATTGGATATGATGAAAATGAGCCCAAACAAATACCTGCATCTATTTGTTTCCTATGGGCCGGATCGTTTTTCCGTAAATAGGAGCTCATTACATTGCCAAGTTAATCATTGGATATGATTTGGTAAGCAGACAATCAAATGGCCCATTTGGGTTTTGCCGGCCACTTTGGGGGACAAAGAGGACATAAAGAAGGAGAGCCTTCATATGTTTTTAGGGGTCGGGTGAAAAAACAGAAGACAGGAAGAGAAGAGGGTAGGAGTAGGAGAGTAGGAAGCTTAGTTTTGTTCTTCTGACCATTCCCAAGCAAGAGTCACACTAACTAGGTCATCATTCATTTTTACTCTTAATCACCCCATAATTATCTTTACTCATTTACACACTTCCAAGCAGAAAGTCATTACCTAGGTCACCAATCCAATCATTTTTCACTTTCCAATCATTTAATTTCCCACATTCTCTACCCTACTCAAACCAAACAACCAATCAGAAAGTGCCACCTACAAGGTCACCACGGTCATGGGATGACCTCCATGAGGTCATGGGATGACCTCTTGGAGGTCATGGATTATACCAGGTCATGTTAATTTAGTCCTTAATTTGTGATTAAGGTGACCCAACAAGGTAATTACCTCCCTCAAAACCTTGCGTAAGGATGGTCTAAAAATCAAAATTCCATTTTTATCTTTTGTTTTTAGATTAGATTTAGTCTTTCCTCTCAATATACAACAATTGTATGAAGATTTATCATCTCATTCCTCTTAATTCAAGTGTGGTATAATTTTCTTTCCCTTGTCTAATTTATTTCAAGTTCTTATTTTTGTTTATTTATACAATTATTTTGTTAAAGTTTCAATCTTTATTAGTCTTTTCATGTTTAGTGTTATAATAAAAGTTGTGGGTAATATTTTTAGACTTAATTTATTCATTTTTAGTCACTAGATAAGTTAAAGTTTGAATTTTTATTAGCTTATTATGTTTAGTCTCATGTTTAAAGTAATTAATAATGTTTCTTATGTTAGTTTAGAAATGATTAGCGAGTAGTATCTCATTAGGGTTCGATTAATCCCTAACATGCCAAGTTTGCTTAATTGAATCACGTAATTAATGAGTTGTTGGGAAGTTATTTGAGTCAATCATAGGATTTTACTTTTATTATGTTTTATTTAGGATTTGTGTTGACTTTTGACCCTTGACAATTGACGGGAGTTGGCTAGGTTGCGAGTCGGCTCACCTCATTTAGAATAGTTGTCGATTTAGGTTGAACCCGGGAGGGAGAACCTAAAGAGGGAACTTTACCTTTGGGAAAAAGGATTGGGATGACCGGGAAGTTAACGTGGATTATTGACCTTAGCCTTTGTCGGGGTACATGAGAATGGGCCTGTTTTAGTGGACCTTGGCCTACGATAGGGGATTCCGACTCACGAACCCGGGAGGGAGGTGATCGGGATATCTACCGTCCTAACGCGAACCCGGGAGGGAGGTGTTAGGCAACCTAGAGGCGTTTTCCCCTAAACAACAACCTAATGACTTGTTAGTGGGATTCATGGGAATAAATAAGGCGTGTTAGTGGAGAAAATCTGACCTTAGACCTTTCTTTATCATTTAATCCGTTATTTCTATTACTTGTTTAGTTACTCTAGTGGACTTAGCTAGTCATTAGTTTATTTAGTTAGTTTAATATTAACTCTCTTCTTGATTTGCGTAGCTAACTTTAATTTTGAGACAAGCTAGTACTCAACCTTGACCTCTATGTGGATCGACCTCGACTACCGCTACTACATTAGCTTAGTTGAGTTAATAAATTTTGCTTTGACCGGGGGAGGGCGACAAAAAATCCCAGCGTCAAAAATGGCGCCGTTGCCGGGGAGGTCAACGGATTGATATTAGTGTAGTCTTAGATTTGTTAGATTACGTATTTTGTTGTCATTTCAAAATGTTGTTCTATCTTGGTTTTTCTCAATATGACGATGAAGAATTTTGGGCTTATATTGATAGACTTATGCATTTTCTTGACTCACTAGATGACCATGGTTTTAGTGAGGAAGAAATGCGTCTTAAAATTGAGTATGGAATGAATTGCCATGTTAGATCTTTGCTTGATTCTTTATGTGATGGTGATTTATCTTCTAAATTGGACGATGAAGCATATGATCTTTTTTATTGGTTGAATCGTGAAAGTAGAAAACCTAATATTTATTTGTTGTTGAATATTGAGGAAAATACTATTGTGGATTTTGATGAGGCTTTTGAGCCTTTGAGTGATGATGTTGTGGATGATGTGGTTGAGCAATTTGGCATTGAGCCCGTGTTATTCTATGATAATTATGAGTTGCGTGAGGTGAGTGATACACTTGATATGGATGAGGTTGAGAAATTTGGGGTATGTAAGGTGGACTCGAGTGATATCACCCCTTTTGATGATGTCTTTTCTAGGGAAGCGGAGTGTGTTGATCTTGGTGAAACTTTTCTTGCTTCTTGTGATGTAAACTGCTTTGATGATGGGCCTTGTTGGGATGATCATATTGATGACTCGTGGGAAGCTCAAGTGGATGCTATTGAAGCCGCCTTAAATGGTAATGGAAATAGTTACCTTGAAAGTTGTGAGTGTAGCTATTCGGAGGACACCTTGCGAGAGATAGAGGCTTCCTTTATGGATGAAATGGCCTAGAGTGAAGAGGGTGTCATTGTGGTAAATGATTTTCTTGATAGTTTGTTGACTAAGGAAGATGGGTTAGATGAAAAACAAGGTAGTGAATGTGTCAAAGTGGTAGAGGATGATATTGAGAATCTTTTTGAGGTATCTTCTTTTGTAAATTCCACTTATACATGTCTCTTATCTAAGAGAGTTGCCCTTGTTCCATCTTTTCCTCTTCTTTACCCTCCTCCTTGTTTAAGCCCTTCACCCATTCTTGCTTGTGATGAGTTTGATGATTCCTTGCCTTTGCCTCTTGATGGATGCTTAGACATTAGTGACAGTACACCCCTTGAACCTAAGTGTGGGGAGAGTACTCAAGACTCCAAAATGATGAAGTGTCCTAATGCTTATTTGCTTGAGTTTCCATATCCCTTGTTTGAGTTTAATGATATTGAGGAAATTGTGAGGGATGATTATAGGGGTGGCAATCGGGTCAATCGGGTCGGGTTTGGGTCGGGTCATGTCGGGTTCGGGTCGTATCGGGTTCGGGTCGTATCGGGTCAGACAACCCTTTCGGGTCGGGTCGGGTCGGGTCGGGTTCCGGTCGTTATCGGGTCGGGTCATTTTCGGGTCAAATGATACATCGGGTCGGGTCGGGTTTGGGTCGGGTCGTAATCGGGTCCGGTTAGTTTTTCGCAATATTTCAATATTTTTCCATTAAATCTAGTTTTAAATTATTATTTGGTTTAATTAATTCATTATTAAGTCAAACATATCAATTTAAACAATAAATCACTTTCATTTTGATCATTATTAAGGTTAATAATTGTCAGAGCGACAATTTAATCGGGTCAATATCGGGTCGGGTCAATGTCGGGTCGGGTTCGGGTCGGGTTCGGGTCACTGATTTTCGGGTCGTCAACGGGTTACGGGTCGTCATCGGGTCGGGTCGGGTCAGTTTCAGGTTGCAGTATTCTCGGGTCGGGTCGGTTTTGCTCGGGTTTCGGGTCGGGTCACTCGGGTCGGGTCAGACTTGCCAGCTCTAGGGATGAATCATATTAGGACTTAGCTTATAAAAGAGGGAAAAGGCAAAGGAAACGAAAAAAGAAGAAGCCTTGTGAAATTGGGATATGTGACTATGATGATGAGACTTGTTATCTTAGGTACCGATTATGGGACCCCGGAATTTGACGAGGTTGACTTTTTGGTTTGGCGGTTACCTTAAAATCGCGCTTCTTGGGAGGCAACCCAAGCTCTTTGTACATATTTATGCTTTCTTGTTTGTTGTGTCTTTGTATGTAGGTGCTTCTAGAAGAATCCAACATGAAGGGATGAGGGAAAGAAGCATGGAAAAATCTTCATACATTTGACAAAAGAGCTTAGATGGTATTTTCTTGTCTTCCCTTCTCCCTTCCCTTAGTTTTAGACATTGAGGACAATGGCTGATTTAAGTGTGGGGAGGATTGTTATAGTTGGTTCGATGAAGTTGTGTTAGATTGTGTATGGATGTTGGTGGTGTTGGTCCATTGTGGATATTTGTTGTGCTTTTGGAGTGTTGGTACCTTTGGTGGTGTTTGTTGTTGTAGATATGTGGTGTCTTAGCTTTAGCTTGTGATTTCTTGTGCTGTCTAGCTTTAATTGTGTTTTCTTATGTCCTATTTTGGAAAATGCCTAAAAATTTGAAAATTTTCAAAAATCAAAAATAAGTGTTTACATTTCCTAATAATTTAGTCGATTTTCTAGTTTTCAACTTTAATGAAACGAATGGTTTCGAAACACTTCTTGTTGCATATTAGTATTGTGTATCAATTAAGCTTTTCCTTATTAGCGTTTTAGGGTGTATTCATTTAGCACCTTTGTTCATCTCATGGTGTGATGTTCCTTTTCTTTATTTTGTCTTATGGTGACCGATCCAGCTTGGTGACATTACTCCTCAAAAACAAAAACAGAAAAAATTCAAACTTGGCACATTTCAAATCTCAAAAGTGTCGAGTTCAGAAAAAAAAATGATAATGAGAAAAACCCAAGAAAACACAAAAAGAAAAGAAATGAGATTTATTTTTGTTCATTAGCTCACATTTACTTTCAAGTGACCAAAAAAAGGGATCATTTTCCTTATTCCATCTTAAGTGAGCATGGTTTCCTTTCATGTACTTAATTATCCAAATTCACAAATAAAATTAGTCGTCTTTTGTCATCAAGTGGGAGCGGGACGATTTGAACCCTTCATTTTGTGAGGGGAGGGACATTATGTTTCATGTCGGTTACTAACACCATGTTAATTCGCTCTATTTCCGCCTTGCACCCTAATTTGCTTACGGAGGCTAAAGGTTAAGAGATGTACAATAAGATTATGCAACTTGCGAAGTGATTTTGTCTCATCCTTTATATTTTAGTTGGATTTTAGGATTTTGATTATTAAATGAAGTTTTGTATAGTTGCCTTGATGAGGGAGGTGACTTGTTTTGATTAGCAATGACCATTTGTTCGATTTTGTGCTATGATGTATGGTTGTTTCGCAATTTTGGCAAGACCCTACTTGCCTTGCAAGGAGGCATTTTTCCTCACAAGTGTTTCGTTGTGAGTTGAAGGGACAGAGTGAGCCCGTTAATTGTCTCATATCAGCTATTATAATTCTACGTTTGTTTTGTCAAATAAATGCGTAGTTGTGTTAGTTTAGTGAGCTTACTCGAGGACGAGTAAGAGATAAGTGTGGGGAGATTTGATAACGCTTTATTTGACGGATTTTTAACCCGCATTTTGTCTCTTATTCGATCTCATTAATAACTCGAGTTAGCTTTATTAACCCATTTTAGTGTGAAATAGCATATTAGCCAATTAATGTAAAACTATATTATTTTGTGCTATTTTCCGAGACTTTGGTATTGCTTTTGTATTTATTTATTTTGTAGGTATCATGTTCGGGTAAGAAGTGGATCAAGTCGGCTCAAACAAGGACAAAATGAAAATGAGCCCCAAGAAAGACGTGACCCATCATCTATTTCCCATCTTGCACCTGCATCTATTTGTTTTCTATGGGCCGGATCGTTTTTCTGTAAATACGAGCCCATTACATTGCCAAGTTAATCATTGGATATGATTTGGTAAGCAGACAATCAAATGGCCCATCTGGGTTTTGCCTGCCACTTTGGGGGACAAAGAGGACATAAAGAAGGAGAGCCTTCATTTGTTTTTAGGGGCTGGGTGAGAAAACACTTGACGGAAGAGAAGAGGGTAGGAGTAGAGGTGGCAATCGGATCAATCAGGTTGGTAATGGCTCGGGTTCAGGTAGTTCGGGTCATGTTGGGCTCGGGTTTGGTCGGGTCAAGTTGCTTATTCAGGTCGAGTCGGGTTCCGGTTGGGTCGCTTACGGGTCAGGTTAATGGGGTAAATAACTATAGCAGGTCGGTTCAGTTTCGGATCGGTTGACCAATGAGTCGGGATATATCAGATCAATATGCATGATTAGGTCGAGACCGGTTTGCTTTGGGGTTACTGATGGGTCGAGTATTTTATATTGTCGTCTTAAATTTGAAAATTAATCGGGCCAATGGTCGGGTCGTTCTGTTAAAAGATCACTTTTGAACTTATGAATTATAATATTGGATTAGAAGAACTCGATACAAAAGATATTTGTAAAATATAAGAGTATAACACTATAAAAGTTGATGATTGTATAATTTCATTAAACACTTATGTTGCTCGACCTCGGTTATAAGTATATGACATGAGTGCCTATCCAGTGTCGGATTTGCCTATATTATGGACAAAAAATAATGTTTTTGGTCTAAATTAATCAGTTGTTTATGTAATTCATAGTTTCGAACATTTGACAATGAAGTATGGCAAGGAACTAAATGAATTACCTATGAAATAGATTTTATTTATTATCTTGACGGTGATCCTACGTATTTAATTTTGAATAGGCTCTATTAGAATGGTGTATTTGAGGTTTGGATTTTAAGATCATAATTAGTAACCGAGGTCGGATTGTATGGTCATAAGTCATAAGTCATAACTCTTTCTTCCCTTTATTGTTTTCAATGGAGCCAAAACTAAACACTCTTTTTCTCACAAAGCGTTAATTTAAATTTTTTTACATATATCACTTGCAAAATAATTATTAATAAGTTTAACTAGGAATATAGCCTACTAAATTTACAACTGACTATTTATTTTAAGATTACATTTTGTTTTGAAAAATAAAATGAGCGATAATTTTTTATATCAAATTTATTAACAAAAAACCAAACAATAAAGGAATTTAGATTTTTAAAAAAGATTATTTGGCTATGAGTCGGATCGCGTTTAATCGGGTTAAAACGGGTTACATGTCGGTTCAGTTCGGTTTGAGTCTGGTCGGGTTTGTGGGTGAATCGGGTTTTGGGTCGGGCCGGGTCGAGTCGCAAGTCGGTTCGGGTCATATCATTTCAGGTTCTATCGGTTTATCGGTTAACCTTCGGGTCGGTTCAGGTCGATTTCAGTTCAGCAAATTTACGGGTTCTATCAGGTCGGTTTTCGGATAAGTTAGGCCGGTTCTTTGGGTCGGGTCACCTTTTGCCAGCTCTAGGTAGGAGTAGGAGAGTATGAGAGTAGGTAGCTTAGTTTTGTTCTTCTAAAAATCTTTTTTTTTTTTGGGCAGCAGTAAAGATAATGTAGCTTACATTGTACCAATCCGACTCCCAGAGTCAGATTTTACTATTACATTAGAATACTAAGGATAGGAGTAATAATTAAAGAACACTTCTTGAGGGGACGATCGGAGCTGACCAAATGTGGAAACATTTCTTTCCTCTTCTTTATTAGCTGAGCTTCAGGAGGATTACATACAACAAGAAACACTTACGCCACTCGGACGTAGAAATTTACGGTTGAGAGATCCACTTGATGAACAAGTAGATAAAATGTGTCTTGGAGATTCATCCCCTTGCTGTAATCCTTCTTGGGTGTGATTATTCTCCTTTTCTTTTTCGTTCTCATTTGATGATTGAAAGAGAACCTGCAAAACAGAGGTGTCCTAGGTCCGCACTGAAAACTTTCAAACGAAAACAAACACTTCTCCGGGAAAGAAGAAAGTAAGGAAGGTTGATGGTCATTAGAGGAAGTTAATAATAAGGCAGGTTGATGTTATTAGAACCATACTGAGATTTAGGGCACGAAGAAGTGGCATTGTGGTCAAACACATGAGCAAAAGCCAAACTTGAATCATGAACAGTAACCTTGAGGGGTTCTTGGATGATTTGGGTATCTGGAGAGGTGAAGTTGTCGCCTATAACGACGCACTCGAACTTATGCAAGAACCAGCAGGATTCAGATTAACAATGTCTAAAGGAGCTGACTCTTCTTTGTTGACAACAAAAATCTTAGAATTCCCCTTTCTAGGACACCTCCTTCTCCTCTTCTTCTTCTTCTTCTTACAAATTTCTCTTGTCGTGCTTCCTGGACTTTTCTTCTTTGTCGTCGCAACATTTAGGATCCGAATTGTTATGACTGACAAATTCCTTTTATGATAAAAGCTCAACTCTTTTTTGTCAAGGAGCTTTTGATAAGCTTGTTCGGGGATCCTTAGACTGGAGGTTCCTCCCACCTTTTTAGAGAATTCAAGAATTGATTTAATAGAAACCTGCTCCGTCTTTAAACTGGTGTTCAAATCAGTGACACCAACACTAAGATCATCCATCAACTCCATATTCACACGCTCATTACCCGATTCCGTACCACAAGTACTATGATCATTTGGATCCTCAATCCTCACTCTTTCCAGATTGTTTGATTTCATAGAAGATTCGGCGACTTGAAAAAGCTTCTTGTTGATCCTATCCACCTCAACCATATGCGCAACTTCTAAAGTTCTTTTACCATTCTCCTTCATCAGAAGGTAATTTTTTACCACATCAAGTTCCCTTACGACGTCCTTCTTTTTAGGCTCTACCACTAAAGCCTCAAGAAGATCCAATTCAGCTTCCGAAAACCTTTTCAACTTTGTAAATGCAATCCCCCTACGAAAAAAGGCCTTAACGTTTTGGGGGAAAGCATCCAAAATCATTGAGCACAAGTCCACTGCAGCTTGATATTCCTCAAGTTTAAGGGCACATGCCGCAAGATTAGAGTTAAGGAAAACAGCAAGATCAGACACAAATTGGACATCATCACCCACAGTAACATCATTACTTAAACCCAGAAGCTTGCAAGCTTCATCGTAACAAGCTGCAGCCCTATCAAAAATATTTTGCCTAAAAAAACCATTCCCCTTGTCCTTAAGCTCCTTCACCTTATACAAAGGTGACCCTTGAAGATTCATAAAACGACCTAACATCCTCTCCTTATTACCCTCCATAAACCCATCGCTAACATGGGCGCTAGAAAAAGTTTCAAGAAATTTCTTGGAACTAGTAGAGGAACACATATTTTCCATGCGGATAAGAGGAAACAACCAACAACACCCAAAGCCTAGACAAAACTAGTAAAATATAGGAGCGAGAACCCCTAGACACAGAATCAAAGCCAACAACTTAGTCATAAAGATGGTAAAACGATCTGAAAAACTTCGATGAAAACCGGGCGACGAAGACGACAAGCTTAGGGACAAAGTAGCCTCGCCGGCGACCAGAGAAGGCGACCGGGGAAGTCGTCGGCGAGCTAATTGGGGATTAACTGAGGGTTTTTATTTCCTAGGTTTTTTCTATGATATTATACTTTTGAAGTGTAGTTACTGTCACTGTTCTTCTAAAAATCAAAATTCCATTTTTATCTTTTGTTTTTAGTTTAGATTTAGTCTTTCCTCTCAATATACAACAATTGTATGAAGATTTATCATCTCATTCCTCTTAATTCAAGTGTGGTATAATTTTCTTTCCCTTGTCTAATTTATTTCAAGTTCTTATTTTTGTTTATTTATACAATTATTTAGTTAAAGTTTCAATCTTTATTAGTCTTTTCATGTTTAGTGTTATAATAAAAGTAGTGGGTAATATTTTTAGACTTAATTTATTCATGTTTAGTTACTAGATAAGTTAAAGTTTGAATCTTTATTACCTTATTGTGTCTTATGTTAGTTTAGAAATGATTAGCGAGTAGTATTTCATTAGGGTTCGATTAATCCCTAACATGCCAAGTTTGCTTAATTGAATCTCATAATTAATGAGTTGTTGGGTAGTTAGTAGGGTCAATTATAGGATTTTACTTTTATTATGTTTTATTTGGGATTTGTGTTGACTTTTGACCCTTGACCGTCGACGGGAGTTGGCTAGGTTGCGAGTCGGCTCACTTCATTTAGACTAGTTATCGATTTAGGTTGAACCCATGGAGGGAGAACCTAAAGAGGGAAATTTACCTTTGGGAAAAGGATTGGGATGACCGGGAAGATAGCGTGGATTATTGATAAGATGACATTTATTCATATTTATACCCCTTATTTATATATTTTACGGTCGTTTATCACATTACTTGAGGTACTTGTAATGTATTTCCCAATTCCGTGATTTTACGGCACAAATATTGTTTAATTCGTAAATGACTTAAATTGTATATATTTTGGATTAACAGGTGATGGGCCATTGGGATTAAATTGGTGAACTTGTCCATTCAAATTCTAGCACAACAAGACATTATTAAATTGTGGGCTAGAAAAGTTAAAGGAAAACAAGACCCTACACTAGCACGTGATAGTCAACAATACAATACAATCAGAAGACTGAAAGATAGAAGATGTTGTGAACTAACAAAGTGTTAAACGTATGTTTGGTTTGAATTCATTGGAGAATAATATTATTATTAATTGGAGAAGGAAACTTGTCTTTTCATACATGGATACTAATGCTATATATACAAAGAATATAATCACATATTTACGGAAGTAAATAATTCTAACAGCTACAATTGTCATTTGTGGAATATGCAATATTGTTGCCTTCTTTGTAGGAGATATGCTTGGGGAGTCCAACAACTCTTTTGCAACGTTCAATTGCTAACACCCCCTCTCAAGTTGGCGCGTGGAGAGACGAAACGCCCAGCTTGGAAAGGAGCTCTTCAAAGGAGGCACGACCTAGAGCCTTGGTAAAAATACCAGCGATTTGAGCGCGTGTGTGAACATAACTCGGACTGATCGTACCTTGTAAAATTTCATCCCGTATAAAATGACAGTCGACTTCAATGTGTTTAGTTCTTTCATGGAAGACGGGATTTTTCGTGATGTGGAGTGCGGATTGATTGTCACATAATAATTGGATGGGTTGTTTGTGAGGGATGCCGAGAAAACCGAGCAGCCCTTTGAGCCATTTGAGCTCGCATGTTGTGAAGACCATAGCTCGATATTCGGCTTCTGTGGAGAATAGAGCAACCGTTGGTTGTTTCTTAGTTTTCCAAGAAATAGGGGATTTACCTAGGAAAACCAAGTAAGCACTGATGGAGCGTCGAGAGGTAGGACAACTAGCATAGGATGCATCACAATAGGCATGGAGGGAGAGATCGCTGTCGGACCGTAGAAGGAGTCCTTGGCCTGGAGCGTTTTTAATATAGCGTACTGATGTGCATATTTTATATGCACATTTACACACTTATTCGCCCCCATTTCAGTCTTACTTATAGCTCATTTGACCCGATTTCATGTCATATCCCTCGCCTATGCTACTTTGGTATGTTTTGTTCCTCAATTGCAGGTTTAGGACTTCTCGGGGTGCTTTTGGATGCATTTTGGATAGTTTGAAGGGAAATAGATTGAGTTCTAGATATGTGATTGAGGCGATTCAAGTTTGATAAGATAGATCTCTTTCTTAGCTTCGGAATGAGACCAAGAACGCCAAAATCCGCCAAGTAACGAAGAAATGGCGGACGTTTTAAGTTCAGTGCGCGGTGCAGGAATTTAACAGTGCCACCGATCGGCAATGCCTCCCACCGATCGACCAAGGGCCAATTGGCCTACCACCGATCGGCAGAGACATCCTGGGGGCCCTTTCCACTTCTTCCTAAGCCTTGTGGACACTTCATACAAGCCCACCTATCGGTGGGAGCCCACATCTACCTTGAACTATCAAATGAAGACCTACAGAGGACAACTTAAGCCCACACCTATCGTCAAGACCCATTCACTGATCGGAGGGCTAGGACACCGATCTTACACACTTCTTGAAGCCCACTCCGATCGGTGGGCCAGGACACCGATCGGCCATGACAGCCCACTTTCTTTTTCTACCTCTCTAATCTACTGGGCAAGCTATTGAGCAACGGGACTGAAGCTTTCTGAAGCCCAAGTCACTCAGAAGAAACATCGAAGCCCCAAAAGAGAAAACCTAGCTCTATATGAAGGGGAAGTGAAGAGAGTGAGGGGTATCTCTCCCTAGACGCAAGATCCCTTGTCACGGATCGAGCTTCCGCTCTAAAACACCATTTTAGATTATTGTTTTACATTTTAGTCGATTAGTTTTAAGTTTTCGTTCATTTACAACACGATAGCGATCGGCATAGCTTGAGGCCGATCGGAGTTTTCCTTGTTTTTGCCCTAATTCAGGTTCTGATTCAGTTTTATTTTGTTTTCTGTCATTTTCGCATTTAGTTATTTCGTTCGTTTATTGTTTCCACATCGCTTTGCTATGATGTCTTATGCTAATACAGTAGTTCATATGCTTAGATCTATTTCACCCATGAGTAGCTAATCTGCATGCTAGGGCTAGGGTGAACTATTGTGGATCCGGGATTTGGGGGTTCCAATTAAACCGTTTATGCATCTGAACCTATGTTTGATTTAATTGTCGTTTGACTGACCTAGGACGCTAGGTTATCATTTGTTTAGTGTATTTCCCCTGAGACTGACCAAGTGATTGGGAAAATAGACCTGACACCAATCGGCATAGCCTTATACCGATCGGTAGACATATAGGATAGTGATTTCTGTGAGACCGAACCAGTTATCAGAGTCGCTAGGGGTGGTTAGGAGGCCGAACAAGCAACTTTCTCACCCTTTAGACTGTTTAGACCTTGGCTCGACCTATCCCTTTGACACCATAGTGAACCCGTTCTGCCCTAGTCTTCGTTTCATCTGATTTTCATAAATTTACTTCGTTTTATATTTGTTTTCATTTATTCACTGCTTTCAATTTCGTACCTTCTAAACTCAACCCCTCAAAACTGTAAACACCATAGAATTGAACACTAGACACCCTACATCCGTTTAAACAATAGTCCTCCCTGTGAATTCGACACCCGACTTACCACTAGCTTCATTAACTAGTATTGTTGGCTTATAAATATTGTTTGATAGCAGTCCCGACGACAAACTGTGCATCAAAATGGCGCCGTTGCCGGGGAGGCAATAGTTTCAAATTGATTTTTAGGGTCTTTAGGTTCAGTTTTATCTCTACACCGATCGGTTAGACCCACCGCCGATCGGTGCTCTTGCTTTCTGACTGTTTTCTCTAAGTTTTTATGCACAGGAGACGTTCTGGGATCCTACTTACATTCGATCCTGAACCAGAAAGGACCCTGCGCAAGAATCAAAGACTTGCAGAGAGTATTAGTTAGCAATTGTCAACATCTTCACCATCACCTACAATATCACCTACATCAACCCCACCAACATCACCAAGAACCACAATGCCTAAACTTAGTGATGAAGGGATGCCTACTGCTGCACAGGTGCCCACAGGGACTCTCAGCCCTAACCTCACAGCAACCAACTTTAAAATTGACCCATCCTTCTACAACCTCATCCACAAAGAACAATTTGGGGGTGCACCATCCGAAGACCCAGCTCGCCACATAAACAGATTTTGTGACCTTTGCCAATTGATCACCCACGAAGGGGTGACACAAGATCAACTCCGGAGGATGATGTTCGCTCATTCATTGAGGGACAAAGCATCATCTTGGCTGGAAACCTTGCCGGTCGCAACTAGCAATACATGGGCCACCCTAGTCCTTGCTTTCTACAGGAAGTTTTTCCCGCCGGAGAGGACGGCCAACCTAAGGATGCAAATCACCGGGTTTAGACAGCGCCTCAATGAGAATCTCTACGATGCTTGGGATAGGTTCAAAACCCTGGAGAAGCAATGCCCACATCATGGGTTTGGAGAAGGGTTCATGGCGATGACATTCTACAATGCCTTAACAGCGGACTCGAGGAGGACCTTAGATTCAGCAGCTAATGGGATGTTTTCTTCTGTGCAGGTTGCTGAGGCTCGTAACATTATTGAAACTATGGCCAGCCATAGTATTCGGTATGGCCAGTCAAGTACCACAGTTGGTGCTATAGGGGATGATTCTTATTTCCAGTAGAGCATGACCTCGCAGATCGAGGATCTGAAAGCACAGTTGGCCAGTTTGAAGGTAAACACAGCTGCACCGATCAGCCCTATACCCTCACCGATCGGTGCCCTCCAACAACAATACATTCTGGACAATTTTGGGTACCCAGGGGTAGTAGAACAGGTTGCTGCTTATCAGAACTATCAGCAGCAGAACTTCAACCAGCAGTACAACAGGCCAAACCCTCAGTACCAGCATCCACCGATCGGCCAACCATCTCAACCGATCGGTCAAGTGCCCTACCAGCAACAAAACAGACCTCAACCCTTCAAGCCTCCTACATTCACAGATATGAACGATTTGAGGATGATGCTGATGGGAATGCAGAAAAGCCAGGAGCACCTCATTGCTCAAGTGGCTAAAATGGACCAAGAAAAGGCAGGGGCTATTAAGAACTTGGAGATTCAGATTGCTCAACTAGCAGCCTCACAAGCTCAGAGGCAGCAAGGCCAACTACCATCTCAGCCTAGCAAGTCTCCTGACCAAGTCCATCATGTGAATGCCATAACATTGAGGAGTGGGACCACCTATGAGGCTGAGGACAGAGCAGAAAGTTCTGGGAAGAATGCTGAGAGGTCTGAGAAGCAGAAAAACGAAGAAAATTGCCAGAATATCACTCCCACCGATCGTCCCATCCCCTATACCGATCGGTCTGAACCTTTCAAAGCTGCTGAGAATGATGTTGAAGCTGGTTTGGGCAAGGGGAAGCAGTCAAAAGAAGCTCAGATGAAGATTCAACTTCCTTTCCCTAGTCCTCTCAAGAAGAAATCCCCCTATGAGGAACAATTCGGTAAGTTCAAAGAGGTACTTACTAAACTTGACATCACTATTCCTTTTCTAGATTTAGTTTTGCAAGTACCCTCATATACTAAGTTTCTCAAAGATCTGTTGAACCGTAAGAAGACACTCCCCAAGGTTGGGACTGTCGCTTTCACAGAAAGGTGTAGTGCACCTCGACAAAGCGACTCTCCACCTAAACTTACTGACCCAGGTAGCTTTAGTATCCCATGTGTCATAGGCACCATTAACGTCGAAAATGCTCTTTGTGACCTAGGTGCTAGTGTAAGCGTCCTACCCTTGTCCTTAGCTAAGAAGATGGGCTTGACCCAACTCAAGAGCTCGAACATGACCATTCAAATGGCGGATAGGACCATTTCACGACCATTAGGGGTACTAGAGGATGTCCCAGTACAGATTGGAGGGTTCTTTATACCAATAGACTTTGTGGTGTTAGACATTCCCGAGGATGCTAACATCCCCATCATTTTAGGGAGACCCTTCTTACATACGACTGCCGCAATAATCGATGTTGGTAAACGAACTTTAACCTTTAAGGTGGGGGGTGAACTCCTTGTGTTTAAACCTTCAGCTACACCCCGTTCCCCCTTGGTTGTTCAGTCTGATTCGTTGATTAAGGAACAGTACCAGCCAGTTCAGACCCCCACAGACCTGACACAGACCACCACAGGCCAGAACAAGGGCCAAAATGGCCAGAGCACACTCACACCGATCGGTGAGGTACCCCCTACCGATCGACATACCACCCACCGATCGGTGGTAGGCCTGAAAACCCCTGTGAGCTGTGTTGTGGAGTCTAGCTATGTTATTAATGATTTTATGGCTCCGTCTCACTATTCTGGAGACCCTGTGGAGTCTGTTTGCTCTGTCCCATCTTTCGCAGGTCGCAATTTGAGTAGCTATCCGAATGGATTCGAGGGAAAGAGCTTGAGAGGATAGCCGATGTATGGGATGCCGCAAAATTTCCGGAGAAATCAACCTTCTTATAGTACACCATGGCAACTCGCAGTCCTCCAAGATGATTTTGGAGACACTTCTGATGGAGGGTCATACAGCGACCCGATTATTTGACATATACTTAGACTTTGAGACATTTTTTTTTTTTTTTTTTTAGTTGGACTATTTTTCATTTTGAACAATTTTGTTTTTTGGTTTGTTTTAGTTTTGGACAATTTGCAATTTGTAACTTTGAACATTGTGTGAGATGAGAGCGAGAAAGACATTTTTCCTCCTGTTTTGTAATGCTACAGGTAATGACGGAGCCGTCTAGCTGATGATAGCTCGGGATGGTGAGGACCTATTCACCATTCACCGCCTTGCTTTGAACCGGTTTGGGGGAATTTTTGCTCATTCTGTAAGTCTACCCTCTCCACTTTCACTCTCACCTGCATTCCCCATTCTCCTTTAACCACCTTTGCACCGATTTTCGTCAATTGAGGACAATGACGAGTTTGGTTTGGGGGTGGGTTTTGGTTGTGTGCTTCATATGTGCTTCATTCATATGTACTATAAGCAGTTGCATGTTCATATGTGAAAATAAAAATTTTAAGAACTGCTTATGTGTGTGTAATGGTTCGAGATGTGCAAAACGACGATGAAGATATATACACTTAGCTTAATTCATCTCAACTGTGGCCTAACTTATATGATACGACATATTGAGATTAGATTGGATTAACGAGTCTAACATGTCTAAATCGTCGTGTTTGATGTGAATCTACTTTGTATCGAAATGCTTCTCAATGACGTACTGTAATTCTTAACCTGTATGCTCGTGCTTGATTCATAAGTGTGAATATTGACTCGTTGTAGTTTCCGAAGGTATGCACCCTAGGTCCGCGGACCGGGCATTCACTTAAATTTGAACTCCACTTAGCCAAATTGCCTTGATTCGTCCCTTTAGATGTAGGATCCACTCTTTATTGACCACGTTTCACAAGACTATATTGACTACCTTGGTTACAACCTTACAAATTATGAACTACATCGTAAAAACATCCTACCCAGACTGTAATGGTTGCGTATAGGAGAGTTATGTCACGAAAACGTGTCAAATGAAGAAAAGGGCCTGATTTTTGAAGTTTTTGAGCTGATACCTATCGGTGTGGCCTAGTACACCGATCGGTGAAGGTAGTATGCCGATCGGTGGGCCCCTGTTTTTGGCCTGTTTCAGTGTTATATGAATGTCTGGAGAATAATTCAGCTTCATAGCAAGTTATACAGCAAGAATAGTGATCGAAAGTTGAGTTTCCAAACAATAAAGTGAAGTACTGAGATCTATTGTGAAGGTAGCAGTTCCAAAATGGTGCTATCAATACGTAAATGTGAATTCCTATTGTGTGAAGTGCAATTACCGAAGTTATGATAATGTCAAGAGATTCGAATTTTTGCCTATGATCGGTATTGGTTAATGTTATGGACGTTTGGGTCTTTTCATTAGTGGTAGCGCAACCACCAGTTTTTTGAGCCCCACACTCCAATACGCGTTAACACGCACCCATCTTTCACCTATTGAACATAGCCCCTTTACAACCTTGTGCCCAGCATACCTTGAGAACTTTTAGTACTACGAGTATTATTTACGAACTTGGATCATGTTATTGAGTGTGCGTGTTGAGTCTCTACTTTTGAGCTCGTTTGCAAGGTCTTGCGTTATTCATGAAGAACATTGAAATTTAGGCATGTATAAGACTTGTTTTGAAGGTCGACTCTTGTGCACTTGTTCTTATCTATTTGTGAAAGCCATAGTTTGGATGAACACAAAGCAGGAGTGTCCAGAGTCGTTATCTCTTACCGTGGTCATTAAGTGTGCTTTGGTTTATGTTTACTTGAGGACAAGTAAAGGTTTGGTTTGGGGGAGTTTGATGTGCATATTTTATATGCACATTTACACACTTATTCGCCCCCATTTCAGTCTTACTTATAGCTCATTTGAGCCGATTTCATGTCATATCCCTCGCCTATGCTACTTTGGTATGTTTTGTTCCTCAATTGCAGGTTTAGGACTTCTCGGGGTGCTTTTGGATGCATTTTGGATAGTTTGAAGGGAAATAGATTGAGTTCTAGATATGTGATTGAGGCGATTCAAGTTTGATAAGATAGATCTCTTTCTTAGCTTCGAAATGAGACCAAGAACGCCAAAATCCGCCAAGTAACGAAGAAATGGCGGACGTTTTAAGTTCAGTGCGCGGTGCAGGAATTTAACAGTGCCACCGATCGGTGATGCCTCCCACCGATCGACCAAGGGCCAATTGGCCTACCACCGATCGGCAGAGACATCCTGGGGGCCCTTTCCACTTCTTCCTAAGCCTTGTGGACACTTCATACAAGCCCACCTATCGGTGGGAGCCCACATCTACCTTGAACTATCAAATGAAGACCTATAGAGGACAACTTAAGCCCACACCTATCGTCAAGACCCATTCACTGATCGGTGGGCTAGGACACCGATCTTACACACTTCTTGAAGCCCACTCCGATCGGTGGGCCAGGACACCGATCGGCCATGACAGCCCACTTTCGTTTTCTACCTCTCTAATCTACTGGGCAAGCTATTGAGCAACGGGACTGAAGCTTTCTGAAGCCCAAGTCACTCAGAAGAAACATCGAAGCCCCAAAAGAGAAAACCTAGCTCTATATGAAGGGGAAGTGAAGAGAGTGAGGGGTATCTCTCCCTAGACGCAAGATCCCTTGTCACGGATCGAGCTTCCGCTCTAAAACACCATTTTAGATTATTGTTTTACATTTTAGTCGATTAGTTTTAAGTTTTCGTTCATTTACAACCGCCGATCGGCATAGCTTGAGGCCGATCGGAGTTTTCCTTGTATTGCCCTAATTCAGGTTTCTTTGTTTCGCATTTAGTTATTTCGTTCGTTTATTGTTTCCACATCGCTTTGCTATGATGTCTTATGCTAATACAGTAGTTCATATGCTTAGATCTATTTCACCCATGAGTAGCTAATCTGCATGCTAGGGCTAGGGTGAACTATTGTGGATCCGGGATTTGGGGGTTCCAATTAAACCGTTTATGCATCTGAACCTATGTTTGATTTAATTGTCGTTTGACTGACCTAGGACGCTAGGTTATCATTTGTTTAGTGTATTTCCCCTGAGACTGACCAAGTGATTGGGAAGATAGACCTGACACCAATCGGCATAACCTTATACTGATCGGTAGACATATAGGATAGTGATTTCTGTGAGACCGAACCAGTTATCAGAGTCGCTAGGGGTGGTTAGGAGGCCGAACAAGCAACTTTCTCACCCTTTATACTGTTTAGACCTTGGCTCGACCTATCCCTTTGACACCATTGTGAACCCGTTCTGCCCTAGTCTTCGTTTCATCTGATTTTCATAAATTTACTTCGTTTTATATTTGTTTTCATTTATTCACTGCTTTCAATTTCGTACCTTCTAAACTCAACCCCTCAAAACTGTAAACACCATAGAATTGAACACTAGACACCCTACATCCGTTTAAACAATAGTCCTCCCTGTGAATTCGACACCCGACTTACCACTAGCTTCATTAACTAGTATTGTTGGCTTATAAATATTGTTTGATAGCAGTCCCGACGACAAACTGTGCATCACGTACGACGGTGAGAGCGGCTTGCCAGTGTTCGGTTGTGGGAGCATTGATAAATTGTGCCAAAATATGAACCGAGTAGAGAAGTTCAGGCCGTGTAATGGTAAGATACACCAAGCGACCTACGAGCCGCCTATAAGGTTGGGGATCACTCATAGGTGCGGCTTTTGAGGTGCCGAGTTTGTGGTTAGGTTCCATGGGAATGGAGGTGGGTTTTGCACCGAGAAGACCGGATTCGGATAATATATCGATGGCATATTTTCTTTGAGAAACGAAGATGCCGGATTGATGTCGAGCAATTTCAAGGCCAAGGAAATATTTCAGCTTTCCCAAGTCTTTCATATGGAAGCATTTGCTAAGGTATTGCTTAAATTTGTTGATCATATTGGTGTCGTTGCCACAAATAACAAGATCGTCGACATATATAAGGACATGTACTTCCGTAGTGGTAGTGGATATAGAAAACAGAGAGTGATCATAAGGGCATTGGCGGAAACCATATTTAGTGAGAGCGGAAGCGAGTTTAGCGTACCAGCACCGTGGGGCCTGTCGTAGTCCGTATAAAGATTTTCGGAGACGACAAACCCGTCCATCAGTGGAGGAAAGAAAACCGGGAGGAGGTTTCATGTAAACTTCTTCAGTCAAGTCGCCATGGAGAAAGGCGTTGTGAACATCCATTTGGTGAAGGACCCAATTCTTTGCAGCGGCAATGGCTAATAAAGTCCGAACTGTTACCATTTTGACGGTGGGTGCAAATGTCTCATTGTAGTCGACCCCTTCGACTTGTCTATTGCCCATAACGACGAGACGGGCCTTATAGCGTTCGATGGAGCCATCTGAGTTGTACTTGATTTTATATACCCACTTGGACCCGATTGCCTTTTTATTGGGAGGTAGGGGCTCAAGTGTCCATGTATTATTCCGTTCCAGCGCGTCGACCTCAAGTTTCATAGCGGCTCGCCATTCCGGAACCTGTACAGCATCTTTATAAAAACTAGGCTTGTGGTGTTTAGTCACGGCCGAAAGAAACACACGATGCGTAGGTGAGAATTTAGAGTAGTCGAGATAGTGGGAGATAGGGAAGCGAGTACCTGAAGACGGTGATGATGCCGTGAGCAAGTGCGACGAGGGACGGACGTTTTGTAAAACAAAGCCTTCGAGATTAGAATTTGGTATCTTAATACGGTGACCACGGCCGAGATTGGTGGGGGCAGTGTCTGTGTGTGAGATAGGGTCAGTGTGTGAAGAAGTTGAGGACGAGGTCGAAGAGTCAGCTGATTGGGTTGGAGGGGACGAAGTGGGTTCGTCATGCGGGGTGAGAATGGACTCAGTGGAGGAATTGGTCTGATTTGTAGAAAGAGACGTATCATGGGTAGGGAATTTTTTAGTGGAGGTAGTGGGATTATTAATAATGACTAGTTGGTCAACAGGAAGAAGGTTGCTATTTGTAAAAGAGGACAAGTCGTTTTCAGAGTTATGAATGTTAATTGATTGATACGGAAAATTATTTTCAATAAAAATAACATCACGAGAGTCGAAATAAGATCCCGTGTCTAAGTCGTAAAGCTTCCAACCTTTTTTGTTAAAAGGATACCCAAGAAAAATACACTTGCGACTGCGAGAGTCAAATTTATTTCGGGTCCGATTTTTTGCATAAGCGAGGCAGCCAAAAACTCGTATGGTAGCCATTGGTGGAGGAGTGTTAAAAAGCATTTCATAGGGGGTTTTCCCGTGAAGAAGTTTGGACGGGGTGCGATTTATTAAATGAACCGCCCCTAAGACACATTCACCCCAAAATAAAATTGGAAGACTTGCTTGAAAAAGGAGGGCGCGAGCAACATTTAAAATATGACGATGTTTCCGTTCGACCCGACCATTTTGTTGTGGAGTGTCAACGTTTGAGTGTTGGAAAAAAATGCCATTGGTTCGAAAAAATGATTTTAGAGGTTCAAATTCGGTGTCGTTGTCACTACGCAGCGTTTTGATATTTTTGTGAAATTGACGGCTAATCATAGAAAAGAAATTTAATAAATTTTGTTGAGCATCACTTTTATTTCGTAAAAGATATACCCAAGTTGTACGAGAAAAATCATCGACTAATGTTAAAAAATAACGAGACCCACACGACCCGTTTTCAGAATATGGACCCCATAAGTCGCAATGAACCAAATCAAAAATTGAAATAGCAGTAGAATTACTTAAAGGAAATGGTGTGCGAGTTTGTTTAGCTTTAATGCAAACCTCACAGCAATTATTTTGTAAAGTGCTAATATCCTTGTTTGAAATAAAATCCAAATAACGAAAAACAGAGGGAGAAGGGTGCCCGAGTCGCCGGTGCCAAAGTGCAGGAATGTCAGCAGATTGTACCATACAGACCGTGGCCTTCTCGTCATGGACCCCTTGAAGGTAATAAAGTCCCTCGCGTTGCTCACCCGCACCAATCACTATCTTCGAGGAACGGTCCTGTATAAGGCATAAATTATGAGAAAATTGAATCGTAAGTGAGGCGTCAAGAAGCAAGCTAGAAACCGACAATAAATTGCATTGTAAATTTTCAGCATATAATACGTTGCGTAAAATGAGACGAGAAGAGAAACAGATATCGCCACTTTTAGTAGCGATCGTAAGGTCGCCATTAGGCAAACCAACTGACAATGGAGAAATTGTACGAATGTTGGAAAATTGAGATAAAGAACCTGACATATGGTGAGACGCTCCCGTGTCAATAATCCAAGGGAAAATTGAAAGTTTACCGTGAAGTGTGTCGGAGCCAGTAGCAGATTTCCGAGCATGCCAAAGCTGTGTTATTTCAGCCAAGTCGTTCGGACTCATATTGTTGAAGTCCAATCTGTCCAATTGTGAGAAAGACGCTCCAGATGACGACGCACCACTAGTGCCGCCATTGTTTTGCCCAGAGCCACCGACTGCCATATTTACCCGAGGAGGGTGTCCTGCTGTACCCTGTTTTCGGATACGATCATAGTTTGCTCGGCCTTGTACATCCGGTACAAAGGTTGTAACAACCCGAAAAGTACCCAATTTTTCTAGTAAAATTTCTTAAGGAAACTTTTCAGCGAGGTTAAGTTTTTAAAATAGAATTTATTGTTTCGAGTCGTATTTTGAAATTCCGAGTTCGTATTTGGAATTTCTGAGAGATTTCATGAAAATCCCGTTTTTAGTCATCTTTGACTTTTCTTGACTTTTAAGTCGTCTTTGACTTTCTTGACTTTTTAAAGTCGTCATTGACTTTTCTTGACTTTTAAGTCGTCATAAACTTTTCTTGACTTTTAAGTCATCTTTGACTTTTCTTGACTTTTAAGTCGACTTTGACTTTCGTTGACTTTCCCGACTCGCCTTGTAATTTTGAAGACCGAAATTTTATTTAAAAAAAATAATATTTTTAATTTATTTTTATTTAGATTTATTAGGATTTATGATAATTTAATAAAATTATTTTGAATTTATTCGGAATTTATAATAAGGTTTTACGGTTTAAACCCGGGAATCATTTAACTATTCCCGACTCATCGTAAATCCCGAAACAAACCCGAAACTCGACTTTGGCATGAGTCACACGCCCATGTCATCTTTTTCCACTCACAATTAGATCTTTTAATTGTTTCGATTAAACTAATACAAATATCTTAGATATTTGTTACTTTATCGATCCGTCAACTGAAATTACGCAAATTGCTCGAAAAACAGATTCGATTTCCTTCCTTCCACAACGGCTCCTCTTCCTCTAATAGGGCTAGATATTTTTCTTTTCTTTTCATTAATATAACATAATTCTAGATATTTAATTTTATTAACTTAATATTTAATTAATTATCTTATTATAATAATAAAACCCGAGTCAATTCCGTAACAACAATTTCAAAACCCGACTCCGTTTTTCCCTATAATTACACGGCACTCCCACCCAACATTACTCACCAACAACTTTTCATTTTACAATCAATCAAACTAAGATCTAATTAATCGTTCTTCATCGTTCTTCATTCGTTCTTCGTCGTTCTTCATTTGTTCTTCGTCGTTCTTGAGCAAAATCATCAGAAAACCTTCATTTCTTAATTAAATCCGTCCTAACTTATATTTCTAGAATCTCCTCCTCGCTCTCCATCTTCTAGTACGGTTTATTTTCAATTCCGTCAAAATCGTTTTCAACATTTAATTATGGAAAATCAAGTTTAAATTCTAATAATGTTTTTTCTTGTCATTTCTTATAGGGGAAGATTTTGAAGACGAGTTTGGAGACTCGTATATTTTGGGTGAAGATTAGTAGACGGGTTTCTTATTTTATACTTCTTATTTTGGTGCTAATTGATCTTGCTAGCTAAGGTAACGATTCCGAGTTACTCGACGATTTAATGTTACATAGCCTTTGTTTCTTTTGTTTTTGGTTCATCTTTGTTTTTGTTCATGTTATTATGATTTATGGATTTTTAGTTAGTAACATGCTAAGTAGTGGGTATAATTATGTTTTATGAATTTATAACATGTTGGTTGTTCTTGACATAGTTGGATGATTTATTTAAAATCATGATTTTTGTATGGATGATTATTAAATGGGTTGTTAAAATGGTGGTTGTTAATTAAAATCATGTTAGAATTAATTTGGATTGGTGGTTGTTGAAACCGTGTAGGGTGGCCGGAGGTGGGGCTGGAAAACCGACCCAAACCAGCCGGTTCAGGCCGGTTCAGGCCCGGTCCAGGCCGGTCTGGGTTGGTCCGTGGTGGATCCTTGGGAGTTGTGTCGATGTTTGATTGTTTTGTTGTTGTTTTGACGGGTTTTAAATATGTTAAGCATGCGGGAAATATTAGGAAACGGTTTTTTGTAAAGTCGATAAAAACCCAAAACAGCCCAAACAGCCCGTGGGCCAGTCCAGGCCCATGTTTGGTCCGGCCCAAATCAGCCCAAGAGTCACCTTGTTGGACTTGTGACGGTTTTTGAGTTTAATGTTAATTTATCGTGTTTTGTGAAATGTTAATAAGTAAAATATTTAATTAAAAAGGTTTTTCATAAAATTATTATTTCTCACATGTTAGAAATTATAATACGAGATCGTAGTTAAAATTTATATCCTTTAAGTCAAGCGGGTTTTTAGTAAGATTAAATAATTCACATGTTAGAAGTTTTAATAAAATAACATGTAATGAATATGATGATTTTTATGATCAAGTCTATGTGGTAAAGACTCTGTTTCTAGCCGGTTTGACCAAACGGGTTTGGTCAAACTAAGATCTAGTCATCCCCGTTTTGACTGATGACCCGTCGCGGGACTCGGGTCGGGGATTTGTCTTCAAGTAAGGTCGTATTTAATTAATGAATTAGCCTTAGTAGATAGGAGGCGATATGATACTTGAATATGATTTATATGCAATTAGTCACATGATAGGAAGTTTTTCCGTGACTGTTTGATTGTATGATATATGTCGTGTTGACTAGGTACCCATAGAGAATTATGAATATATGGCGTCTTGACCATTCTAATTCTAAATGAGTAGCTTGGACCATGACATTGATAGGCCGTACTATCTTTAACGAGTATATAGTTCACTGCTTGATAGCTTTTGTGTCTCGGCTTGGTGGGTTTATATCCAAGTCGGGGCATGGCTGCCTATTTCCTTTTGGGAATGGAGCCAGCTTAAGTACTAGCCATCTCTGCTTAGGGGGTCGCCTAGTAGATTTTCTCATAGACGGTTATGTCATGGGACGGGGAACGGAATAGCTGTTGTCGCTAGGTCTGATCAGTCTAGGACTAGGATGTTTTCCTACCTTGTGGTATAGCCTCGAGTTACAGAAGTCTTCTATTAACTGTACTAGGAACTTATGCCTGTTTGTAGAAGTATTGGTCTTTCATGTTTGTATGATTCTATGAGTTCTAGAAGGTGAGATGCAAGCCGGCTAGGTTTGATAGAGTTTGGATTAACGGTTGTTAACTGATTCACATGATTACGTGTTGATTAGGGTTTGAGTGTATCAGGGCCATGTTACATGGTAACCGCTGAGCCAGCATACCAGCTTCCCTACCTCGAGTTATATTTTATTACCGAATTCACATGATAAGCTTTCATATGCTAGGTTATATGTTAGTTAACTGTTTCATAACATGAAAAGCATATCATATATGTTAAGGTTTTGTATTTTCCATACACACTTACTTTTATGTTATTCATGTTTTATTAAACTCGACATTTCGTGGCTGGGAGAACTCGGGTACTCCCCACTGACTGTGGCTTCGCTGTTTTATATTTAATATGCGGTTTTGGCAGGTTGTGATGCATACATGGGGGTACATTGACGAGCTAGTGGCGAAGTATTTACCTGGACCTAGTTCGGTTCTTAGATTGTATATTATTATACACTCTTTCATTTCCGTATTTATACGGGAGATATGTCCCCCGTCTTGTATATTTCTTTTGTAGAATATTATTCCGTATTGTAATGACCCTTTTTATTTCAGACACCTTCATTATGTATTTAAATAATTTTTTTTCTTTCCGCAATTTGAGGGTGTCACAGTTGGTATCAGAGCTATTTTGCTCCCGACGCACGTTTGTGTACCCTTGTATAAATAACTTGACCTTAATAAAATAATAAACCGTGAGATAGAAGGGTAAGATGGGTAGATTAGGATTTATGTTGTAGTCTCTTTGTTCTTGCTAAATGATAAGTAATAATCTGTGTTTTAATTTTTCAAGATGCCTCCGAGGATTGACAACACTATTTTAGCAGCTCTTACCGTAATTATCCAAAACCAGCAAAACCAGCAAAACCAGCAGGCTAATCCGATTCCTACTCCTGTTCCTGATCGGGAGAGACACGGGAGTTATACGTGGGTTGCTTCACAGCTATCGAGGAGTCAAGCCAAAACCTATGATGGCGAAGTTGATCCCGTTAAACTTTCGGTGTGGTTACGAGAGATGGAGACGAGTTTTTCTCTTTACGATGTCCTTGAAGAGGACAAGGTCCGTCTAGCTTCTCACTTCTTAGAGAAGGAAGCGGATCAGTGGTGGACTCTTTCAGGTCCTACCGCTAAGTTGGAGCCTAATTTCGGGTGGGCTCGTTTCCGTGAGCTCTTGGAAGCGTGGTTTTACCCCGATGAGTTGAGACAACAAAAATTGAAAGAGTTCATGGATTTCAAGCAAGAAAAACTATCTGTTCAGGAGTTTACTACCCGGTTCAATGAGTTGGCTCATTATGCCACTCGACTTATTAGGGTAGAGGAAGACAAGGCTTTCTTTTATTTGGGAAAGCTTTCTCCCCAGATAAAGGGGAAGATTAGTAGAGGTTCGACTTCCTTTGTCTCGATCTATAATGATGCCATCTGGGCGGAGAGTTCTATCAGGGAGATTGCCGAGGAAGCTCGTGCTTCTTATGTTGCTCCTAATGCCTTTGGCAAGAGACCTTTATATCCTTCATCTCGCCCTTCCTTTTCTCCCTCTTTTCCAAACAAGAGGAGAAACTTCCAGGGTGGACAAGCTAATCAGAGAAACCGTTCCTTTATTCCGAGTAACAACAACGATCTTAAAGATCGTATGTGCTTTCGGTGCAAGAGGCCTATTCATCCGGGTGTTGGTTGCTTCAACAAGCCACTAGTATGTTTTAACTGTCAAAAACCGGGGCACAGGTTTAATGAATGTCCCGAGAGGAAGAAGACGGTTTCTACACCGGTTAGTTCTGGGCGACCTAAGGGTCGTATTTTTATTATGAGCCGTGCTGAGGCGGATGCCCAACCCGATATTGTGACGGGTATGTTCTCGATTTATGATTTACCGTGTTTAATTTTATTTGACACGGGAGCTTCCTTATCTTTTATTTCCATGAGACTATCCGACAAGTTACCGCTCAAAGCTTCAGTCGGGGAAACTACTCCTATTTCTTTACCATCTGGAGAAGTATTTTCATGTTCTTATCTTCATTCCGACATTCCAATAGCCATAAATGGATCTATTTTTCCTGCAAATCTTCTTCGGTTTCCTTTAGAAGAGTTTGATATTATTCTGGGTATGGACTGGTTAGCTACTCATCATGCACGATTTGAATGTCGTGATCAGAAAATCATTCTCAAAAGTCCTTTGGGTGCTCGTATTTCTTATCCAGGAGTTAGAAAGCAAACAACGGTGAAGTTAATCTCGGCAATGAAAATGTTAAATGTTATGAAGAAGGGTCATCAAGCATTTCTATGTGTAGTGACTACTTCTGATTCTTCTCTTCCTTCTTTGAAGGATGTTCCAATTGTTTGGGAATATCCAGATGTTTTTCCCGATGAATTACCGGGAATTGCTCCGGAAAGAGATGTTGAATTCTCTATTGATCTAGTTACTGGAACTGGACCAATTGCCAAAGCTCCTTATCGTATGGCGCCTTCTGAGTTGAAAGAGTTGAGAATCCAACTCGATGATTTGATTGAGAAAGGCTTCATAAGGCCTAGTTCTTCTCCTTGGGGTGCGCCCGTACTATTTGTCACGAAGAAAGACGGTTCAATGCGTATGTGCATCGATTATCGTGAATTGAACCGAGTCACCATCAAAAACAAATATCCTCTTCCTCGTATTAATGATCTATTTGACCAGTTGCGGGGTGCTTCTACTTTCTCAAAGATCGATCTTAGATCGGGTTATCATCAGATTCCCGTTCGGGAAGCAGATATTCCGAAGACTGCTTTCAGCTCGAGGTATGGTCATTTCGAATTCAATGTGATGCCATTCGGTTTGACCAACGCCCCAGCTATTTCCATGGATCAAATGAATCGTACTTTCGGTAAAAAAAAAGAAGCCCCCCCCGCGTCTCTTGCTCCCTTGTGGTGGTATTTATTGATGACATTCTGATCTTTTCGAAATCTGAGGAAGAACATGCTATTCACCTTCGAGCCATTTTGGGTGTTCTTCGACGCCAAAAGTGGTATGCTAAGTTCTCCAAATGTGAATTCTGGTTGCCCGAGGTATCTTTCCTTGGTCATGTCCTTTCGAAAGACGGTGTTATGGTCGATCCAGCTAAAATTGAGGCAGTGGTGGATTGGAAAAGTCCGAAAAATGTGTCCGAGATTCGGAG
Source organism: Heliosperma pusillum (assembly GCA_022085475.1). Classification (NCBI taxonomy): domain Eukaryota; kingdom Viridiplantae; phylum Streptophyta; class Magnoliopsida; order Caryophyllales; family Caryophyllaceae; genus Heliosperma; species Heliosperma pusillum. Next base: position 65,220 of record JAIUZE010045722.1, on the reverse strand, counting down.
TTTCCTTGGTTTAGCGGGTTATTATCGTCGGTTTGTGAAAGATTTCTCCAAATTAGCAAGACCGATGACTCAATTGCTAAATAAGGAAGCAAAGTATGTTTGGACCGATGAATGTGAAATTGCCTTCTTGGAATTGAAGAAGAGATTGACTACCGCACCGGTTCTAACTTTACCAGATGATGAAGCCGATTATGATGTTTATTGTGATGCTTCAAAGCATGGTTTGGGATGTGTCTTTATGCAGAATAGAAAGGTTATTGCTTATGCTTCTCGACAACTCAGGGTTCATGAAGTGAATTATCCGACTCATGATCTTGAGTTAGCAGCTGTAGTACATGCCTTGAAAACTTGGAGACATTATCTTATTGGAGTTCATTGCCGAATTTACACCGATCATAAGAGCTTGAGGTGCATTTTTACTCAGAAGGAATTGAACATGAGGCAGAGGAGATGGTTGGAGTTAGTGAATGATTATGATGCTGAGTTGATTTATCACGAGGGAAAAGCAAATGTCGTGGCAGATGCTTTGAGTAGGAAGACTAGTCATTCATTGAATGCTCTTGGTACTTTACCCGATGAACTAGTAACCGAATTCCAGAAGCTTCAGATACAGTTTGTTGGGAAGGGATTTGATTATCTTGGTGCTTTGACGGCGGAACCTGATTTTTATCGAGAGATTCGTACTTGTTTACCGGAGGATGCTACTTTTATCGCCATTCGAGCAAAAATATCACTTGGGCAAGCAAAGGATTGTGTGGTTGATAATGATGGCTACCTTCGTTACCATGGTCGAATGTATGTTCCGAGAAGTGCCGAGTTGAGGAAGAGAATACTTGATGAAGCCCACCTTTCTCCTTATTCTATTCATCCGGGTGGCGACAAAATGTATAAAGATTTGAGACCACAATTCTGGTGGCCTAGGATGAAGATTGAAGTGAAGGAGTATGTTAGTAGATGTCTTACTTGTCAAAAGGTGAAGATTGAACATCAAAGACCCGGAGGTTTGCTGCAACCTTTGGAGATTCCTCTTTGGAAGTGGGAGTCTATTTCTATGGACTTCGTGATGGCTTTACCTAGAACTTCTAGTGGAAAGAATGCCATCTGGGTTATTGTAGACCGTCTAACCAAGTGTGCCAGATTCATACCTATCAAAGAAACTTGGAGTATAGATAACTTAGCTGATTCCTATGTGAGAGAGATAGTACGCTACCATGGAGTTCCTAAAGATATAGTTTCCGATCGTGATCCGAGATTCGGTTCCCGATTCTGGACAGCCTTACAAGAAGCCATGGGTAGTAAATTGTTGATGAGCACAGCTTTTCATGCCGCGACTGATGGTCAAACTGAGAGAACGATCCAAACCTTGGAAGATCTTCTTCGTGCTTGTGCTTTAGATTTTCATACATCTTGGGAGAAGAGTTTGCCTTTGGTGGAATTTTCCTATAACAACAGTTATCATGCTTCTATCAAGATGTCACCATACGAGGCTTTATATGGTAGGAAATGCCGTAGTCCTGTTTGTTGGGATCAAGTACAAGATGATCATATGTTGAGTCCCGACATTGTTACTGAAACGATCGATCACGTTCAAGTCATTCGTGAACGAATGAAAGCCGCTCAAGATAGACAGAAATCCTATGCCGATGTTCGTCGACGACCGCTTGAATTTGATGTTGAAGACCGGGTATTTCTTAAAGTGTCACCTATGAAGGGAGTGAAACGGTTTGGAGTGAAAGGGAAATTGAGTCCTAAATATATTGGACCGTTTCGAGTGCTTCAAAGAGTTGGTCCTGTTGCTTATCGTTTGGAATTACCTCCGAACTTGAGCAAAGTTCATGATGTGTTCCATGTTTCTCAGTTGAAGAAGTATATCAGTGATCCGAGTCATATTATTCAAGAAGAAGTGTTGGACTTGGAACCTCATTTGGCTTTGGAAGAAAGGCCGATTCGTATACTTGAAAGGGCTAACAAACAACTCCGAAACAAGGTGGTGCCTTTAGTTCGTATCCTTTGGCGTTGTGGAAACGTCGAATCAGAAACTTGGGAACCCGAAGCTAAAATGTTAGCTAAATACCCCGAGCTCTTTGCTTGAGGTAAATTTTCTTCTTTCTTTCCTCTTTTTATTCGATTTAACCGTTCGAAGATTACGTACCTTCTATCGATATTCTTGATGCTGACGAGAACCTGCCGTTCCGTAGATAAAACCCCGTATTTTATTACAAATATATTTTTAACAATTTTGAAATAGACCTACATATATGTTGCGTTCCTTCTTCTAAGTTTCGAGGACGAAACTTTTTAAAAGGAGGGGTGATTGTAACAACCCGAAAAGTACCCAATTTGCTTAAGCAATAGCTTATGGATACTTTTCAGTAGAACTTAAGTTTTAATATAGGAATTTTTGTTCCGAGTCGTATTTTGAAATTCCGCGTTCGTATTTGGAATTTTTGAGAGATTTCATGAAAAGATCGTTTTTGGTCGTCTTTGACTTTTCTTGACTTTTAAATCGTCTTTGACTTTTTCTTGACTTTTTAAAGTTGTTATTTACTTTTCTTGGCTTTTAAAGTCGTCTTAAACTTTTCTGAACTTTTAAGTCATTTTTGACTTTTCCCGACTTTTTAGTCGATTTTGACTTCTGTTGACTTTTCCCGACTCGGCTTGCGATTTTGAAGACCGAAATTTTATTTAAAAAAATAATATTTTTGATTTATTTTTATTTCGATTTATTAAGATTGGTCATAATTTAATAAAATTATTTAGAATTTATTTGGAATTTAAAGAATAACTTTTACGGTTTTTAACCAATCGTCATTTAACTATTCACGACGCATCGTAAAGCGCGCAACAAAATCGAAACTCGACTTTGGCATGAGTCACGAGGCCATGTCATCGTTTTCCACTCACGATTGGATATTTTAATTGATTCGATTAAAATAATACAAATATCTTGGATATTTGTTACTTTATCGATCCGTCAACGGAGATTACGCAAATCGAGCAAAAACAGACCCAGCAAGCACAAGACCACACGGCTCATTTTCCTCTCTAATAGCCCTTGATATTTGTATTACTTTTGATTACAAAATCATAATATCTAGATCACTATTTGCTTTATCGATCAGTTAACGAGAATTACGCAAAACGCTCGAAATCAGACCCGACAATCACAATCCCACACGGCACACTTACCCACTCTTAAGCCTTGATATTTTCATTATTTTTCATTACAATATCATAATATCTCGATATTAACTTTATCGTAAATTATATTTAATCGTTTACCGTAAAATAAGTATTAAACGCGAGTCAATTACGTAACAACGAATTCAAAATCCGACAGCCTTATTTGCCTATAAACACACGGCTCCACCACCCATCATAACTCACAAACAACTTTTCATCTTTCAACAAATCAAATAAAGATCAAAACATCACTTTAATTAATCGTTCTTCGTGTTCTTCATCGTTCATCATTTGTTCTTCATCGTTCTTGAGCAAAACCTTCATAAAACCTTCGTTTCTTAATTAAATCCTTCCTACTTTATATTTCTAGACTCTCCTCTTCGCTCTCCATCTTCTAGTACGGTTTATTTTTCAATTCCGTCAAGATCGTTTTCATCATTTAATTATGGAAAATTTAGTTTAAGTTCTAATAATTGTTTTTCTTGTTATTTCTTATAGGGGAAGAGTTTGAAGACGAATTTGGGGACTCTTATATTTTGGGTGAAGACTAGTAGAAGGGTTTTCTTATTTATATTTTCTTATATTTTGTGCTAAGTGGATTTTGCTAGCTAAGGTAACATTTCCGATTTACTCGACGAATTAATGTCACATAGCTTTTAGTTTATGTTCATGTTATGGTTATGTAGGATTTTAGTTAGTAACTTAGCCTTTAGTTTTATTTATTTGGATTTTGGTTCATCTTTATTTTTGGTTCATGTTTTATGATTTATGGATTTTTAGTTAGTAATATGTTAAGTAGTGGTTATTATGTTGTTTTATGATTCTTGATGATTTTTATGTTTTATGGAATTTTTATGTGGTTTCATGATTCTTAATGATTGTTATGTTTTATGGAATTTTTATGATGATTTAGTGTTCTTGATGATTTTTAAGTTGTAGGAAATTTTTATGATGATTTAGTGTTCTTGATGATTTTTAAGTTGTAGGAACTTTTTATGATGATTTAGTGTTCTTGATGATTTTTAAGTTGTAGGAAATTTTATGATGATTTAGTGTTCTTGAAGAATTTTAAGGATTTTTACTAAGTTATGATTTTTATGTTGTTTATGACATTTTAACAAGTTTAGTGTTCTTGAAGAATTTTAATGATTTTTACTAAGTTATGATTTTTTATGTTGTTTTAGTGTTCTTGACAAATTTTGATGATTTTTAATAATAATGATTTTTGTAAGGATGGATGTTAAAATGGTTGTTTGATGATTAAAACAAGTTGGAATTGATTTTGGTGTTGTTTGATGATGGAACCGTGGGAGAGGGCAAGAACCGGGTCCAAACCAGACCGGTCCAGGCCGGTTCAGACCCGGTCTGGGTTGGTCAAGGTGGGTCCGGGTTTTGGTCTTTGGGTTGGGTCGATGTTTGATTGATTGGTTGTTGTTTTGACGGGTTTTGAATATGTTAAAGCATGCGGGAAATATTAGAAAACGGTTTTAGAAAAAATTAAAGCAAAACAGCCTTTTTGAAGCCAAAACAGCCCGTGGGCCCATCCAGGCCCATATTGGGTCCGGCCCAATTCAGCCCGTGGGTCCCACCTTGGGACTCGTGTCGGTTTTTGAGTTATCGTCATTTTATCGTGTTTTGTAATATTTAGCAAGTGGGAAATATTAATAAGTAAAATATTTAATTAAAAAGGTTTTTCATAAAAATTATTATTTCTCACATGTTAGACATTATAATACGAGATCATAGTTTAAATTGATATCCTTTAAGTCAAGCGGGTTTTTGGTAAGATTAAATAATTCACATGTTAGAAGCTTTATTAAAATAACATGTAATGAATATGTTGATTTTATGTCGATGTGATAAAGACTCTGTTTCTAGCCGGTTTGATCCAACGGGTTTGGTCAAACTAAGATCTAGTCAGCCCCGATTTGACTGATGACCCGTCGCGGGACTCGGGTCGGGGATTTGTCTTCAAGTGAGGTTGTATTTAATTATGAATTAGCCGTAGTAGATATGAGGCGATATGATATTTGATTATTATTGATATGCAATTAGTCACATGATAGGATGTTTTCCCGTGACTGATTTATTATATGGTTGGTGTCGTGTTTACTAAGTACCCATAGAGAATTATGGATATATGGCGTCTTGACCATTCTAATTCTAAATGAGTAGCTTGGACACGACAGTGATAGGCCCGTACTATCTTTAACGAGTATATGGTCACCGCTTGATAGCTTTTGTGTCTCGGCTTGGTGGGTTTATATCCAAGTCGGGGCATGGCTGCCTGATCCGTTTTGGGCCTGGAGCCAGCTTAAGTACTACCATCTCTGCTTAGGGGGTCGCCTAGTAGAGTTTCTCATAGACGGTTATGTCATGGGACGGGGAACGGAATAGCTGTTGTCGCTAGGTCTGATCAGTCTAGGACTAGGATGTTTTCCTACCTTGTGGTATAGCCTCGAGTTACAAAAGTCGACTATTGACTGTACTAAGAACTTATGCCTGTTTGTAGAAGTAATGGTCTTTCATGTTTGTATGATTCTATGAGTTTTAGAAGGTGAGATGCAAGCCGGCTAAGATCGATAGAGTTTTTGGATACCGGTTGTTGAACTGGATTCACATGATTGAAAGCGTGTTGATTAGGGTTTGAGTGTATCACGGCCATGTTTCTGAGAGGAACCTCTGAGCTAGCATACCAGCTTCCCTACCTCGAGTCATAGTTTATTATCGGTTTTACATGATAGCTTTCACATGCTAGGTTATTTGTTAGTTATCTGTTTCATAACATGAAAAGCATATCATATATGTTTAAGTTTTGTATTTTCCATATACATTGCTTTTATGTTATTCATGTTTCATCAAACTCGACATTTCGTGGCTGGAGGACTCGGAGTTACTCCCCACTGACTGTGGCTTCCGTGTTTATATTTAATGCGGTCGAACAGGTGGTGTTGCATATTTGGGGTACATGGACGAGCTAGCGAGCGAAGTATTTACCTTGGCCCTATATTCGGTTCATAGTTTGTATATTATTGTACACACTTTTATTTCCGTATTTATACGGGAGATATGTCTCCCGTCTTGTATATTTCTTTTGTAGAATATTATTTCCGTTTTGTAATGACCTCTTTTATTTATGACACCTTCGTATGTATTTTCGTCTTACATTTATGTATTTAAATATTTTTTTCTTTCCGCAAATTTGAGGGTGTCACAACATGTGAATCTTGTCTACTTGGCAAGATGACTCGTTCACCCCCTTTCAGGAAAAGGGACTCAAACAAGTGAGTTGTTAGGTCTCATACATACAGATGTATGTTGTCCAATGACAGTCACTGCAAGAGGAAATTATGACTACTTTATTACCTTTTCATGATAACCGAAGTAGATTTAGGTTTGTCTACTGTATGAAGTATAAAAGTAAAGCTTTTGAAAAGTTCAAATAGTTTAGAATGAAGTAGCAAACCAATTAGATAAAAGGATCAAAACATTACGATCAAATCGTGGTGGTGAATATTTGAGCAATGATTTCATTGATCACCTAAAAGACTATGGTATTGTATCTCAGTTAACTTCTCCTGGCACACCACAATTAAATGGTGTGGCTGAGAAGAGGAATCGAACTTTATTAGATATGATTCGTTCGATGATGAGTCAAACTGAGTTACAGAAGTCACTTTGGGGATTTGCCATATTATCTGCGATACGTTCACTAAATCAAAGTCCAACTAAAGCAGCTGATAAAACTCCATATGAGATATGGAAAGGGAAGGTCCCGAAATTGTCATGTATGAAAATATGGGGTTGTGACGCTTATGTTATGAACAAATCTGACGATAAGCTAGCTCCTAGATCTGACAAATGTATCTTTGTAGGCTATCCAAAGAAAACACGTGGTTATTACTTTTACGACCGTCACGAGGGCAAAGTATTTTTGGCTCGTGAGGCTGTCTTTTTAGAAAAGGAATTTATTTCTAGAAGATAGAGTGGGAGAAAATTTGAACTTGATGAAGTTCAAGAGCCAAAAACTGAGGTGACGACACAGGAAGATGTTCCTTCTTCGTCTGGCTCACTTATTGTTCCATCTGAACCTAGGAGGTCAGGGAGGGTTAGTCACCGACACGATAGATATCTAGGAGTTATCGAGGAGGATGGTGATTATGAAGTGTTACTTTTAGAAAGTGACAAACCTAAAACCTACCAAGCAAGCAGCTATTACTGGTTCCGATTCTAAATTATGGCTTGAAGCCATGTGTAGAGTCTATTCATCAAATACGAAAGAGAGGGGGTTAATTGAGTATTAAAAATTAGCCCCACTTTTTCGATTTATATGATATGTAATTAATTATTTGATCTTATAGATTAAAGTCAACTAATTAATTAATCAAAGTAATTACTAGTAACGAAATAACGAAAAGTAAAGAGAGGCACACGTGATTTTTGAAGTGGTTCAGTTTCACAAGTCGAAACCTACGTCCACTATTCTCGATTAATAATCTTTAAAACCTTTCTCCGGATTACAAAAATTATCAACCCACTCGTATAATCAACTATGATTATAACTCAAGGTGAGTATCGCTAAATACTCTATACTATCTTACGTTAATAAGAAAGTACAATATAACTCACAAGGATTCTCGTTAAAGAATAAGTAAGATTATGTGATGTACTATTATCCAATAACGTATTTCACGTGGACGATTCACAAAGAAGATGCACGACTTTTTCGTAAAAACAAACTCTAAAAATAATAAATATTTTACTTAAAGTTTGCTTTAAAATCAATTTAAAAAATTCTCTCAATTGTTAAAAGTCGTTATGAATGATTGAGATGGAAGGAGTATTTATAATAGAAGCATAGGAGATATAAAATCTAAAACCCTAGTGACAACACCAAAATGTGTCGTGTTTAGTAGCGTTTATTAGGTCCGTTTAATGTACTTTTTACGGGTCGTTAGCATCGTTTTATGCTAACCTTATTCCTTGTAATTATGTTGTTATTTGGTATTTTTAAGTCAAATTTTAGAGTCAAGCCCGGAAGTCAACAAAAGTCAAAGTCAAACCCGAGACCTGAGACCAAACCCGACAATTGGAGTGGGCTAGGAGCAAATTATCAATGCAAGAAAAGCAAGTCCAAAGGGTCAATGGAAGTCAAGGCGAGACTAGCATTCAAAGGGGTCAACGAAAGTCAAGGCGGGCAACCAAGAGTAAAAACTGGCAGTGTAAAACGCTGCCAGCGTCACCAGAACGCTGCCGGCGTCCCACGACGCTGTCAGCGTCCGTGGGCGCTGCCAGCGTCCTGGCCTGGGACAGGTGTTTCTTCATTTCCCGTCTTGTCATTTTTAGGCCCATTTCTCGAAGGCTTTAGGTTTCCGAACCAAGGGTATAAAAGAACCAGAATTTGGAGAGAGGAGACATACCATGCATTTCCATAACATTCCACAACAAAACACATTAGAATTCTCTCAATTTTTGGTTCTTCATTTTGGCTTGTAACTTTGGGTTAAACTTTATTTTTGGGTTGTAATTCTTGAATTATGGGTAGCTAATCTTCTATTTCTTAGTGTCATTGGAACAAGTTTTTCTCTTTTAGCATTGTAAGACTCTTTGAACCTCTTCTTCTTTATTTAATACCATTTTCTCATGTTTATTTTCCATTGTTGAATGAATTATTGTTGAGACTAACCATCTTAGCAAGTATTTGTTTAATTAGTGCTTTGTCTAGATAATTTTGGTTAATTTGTCTTGATATTGTTGAAGCAACCTTGAAAGATTGCAACTTTGGTTTAAAGTTGGAATCTTTTGAGTGGAATTTGGTTTATTGTGTGGTTAGAACATGGTTTAGTGTTTTATTACATGATTCTAGCTTGTTTCTTTGGTTTTGTTCATAAAGCTTGCATCTTTGATTTTGGCTCATGTTTTAATGGGTGTAAATTGGGTTGTAAAGGGTCATCCTTGGTTGAATTAATCCTTGTTGACTAATTTCTTAGAAACTTGTGTTAGATAACTAGAGAAGAGAGGAAATGATGAGTTTTTACTTTGCTAATTGTTGGGAACTTGGGAAAATTACACTAAGTTAGTTTCCTTATATTTGAATATTTGAATCTTAAGTACTTGTTGGTTGTTTTAGACTTGTTAATGAATTTATCAAATCAAAATTTCTCCATATGTGTTATCCTACATGTTTTTGTCATTGTTAATATCATAGTTTGTAATTAATTTAAGTTTTTGTCTTAATTAGTGTTTTAATTAGTGATTAGAGTAATTAGTTAGTAATTAGTTTTGTTAATTGGTTTTTAGCAAGAGTCTAGATTAGTTGATTTAGTTAATCCCGCCTTCTCTTGGATTCGACCATATTCTTACCATTTACTACCTTTATTTAAGATAGTTTGTGTTTGTTTAAGAGATATAAATTGTTATTTGACCGTAGCTAATTAGCGGATTTAACGACACGTGAAATTAAGCTCGTCACCTAGCTTTATCTTTAAGAAAGATTTTTATCTTTAATATCTCAAAATATTATTTGCTTTATATTTTAGAAATATATTTATCTCAAAATATTATTTGCTTTATCTTTTAGAAATATATTTATCCTTAATATCTCAAAATATTGTTGTACAAATATTATTAGAATCCTAGGTTAAGGTAAACAAGGAAACCAACCCATGATGGCCAAAATCCTCATCACCACGAAACCCTAGGAGCACGCAACCCTAGGAGGCACAATCCTTAGGTTTCACGAAACCTTAGATGGCACAACTACTAGGTGGGCTTATTAGGTTAACAACAAATTGAGATAGAATGTATTAGAAACCCTAGGTAGCATGACAACTCATAAGCTGTTTTACTAACCAATAGAATCTCATAAATACATTATCTATTAAAACTTTTGATAAATATAAAAATACTCTCTCTTTTTGAAAACATTTAAAAGATTTATTTCCTAAATCATGCATCAACTTTTATCATCCAAAGTTATAGGTCCAAGCTATAACTTTGAACTTTAGTATACGGATCTAATCTTCACAAAGATCTTCAGTATACGGATCATCTCTTCATCTTGATCACAAAGACCCTCCATCTTGAGTCTTGTGTTATTTGAAGTAGATCTTGCTTGAATTGTTTCTTCAATGTTATAACCAAGGTAGCTATAACTTTGCTCATGAACTTCCAAAGTTATACCTCAAGCTCCTATAACTTTGTCTCACAGAAATCTTCAAAGTTATGCCTTAAGCTCCTATAACTTTGATCTTCTTTCTTGTAATTGTTGTTAGCTATGATAAGAATAAAGCACACAATTACATGCATATGATATATCAAGTAAAGCACATTCTCAAGTAAACACGTGTCATTATCAAAACTATAAAATAGGTCCAACACCATGCAATCCGAAATAGATTCTATGTACAATAATCAGGTATTGGACCTGGTAGACTTACCTAATGATGTACGACCTCTTAAGTGGATTTTCAAAATTAAAATCGGCATAGATGGATATAAAGATGTCTACTAAGTTAGATTGTTGGCAAAAGGTTTCACTCAGGTTCATGGTTTACGTTATGATGAAACTTTTGCAACAGTTGCTATGCTGAGATCTATTTGGATTATGTTAGCGATTGCTGCATTTCATGATTATAAAATATGGCAAATGGATGTCAAGACCGCCTTCCTGAATGAGTTTGTGGAAGAGGAAGTGTATATGACACAACCTGAAGGTTTTGTGAATCCTAAAAATCCTAACAAAGTGTGCAAGTTTAAGAGACCCATTTATGGTCTTAACCTAGCATCAAGGAGTTGGAATCATCGCTTTGATCATGTTATCAAACAGAATGGATTTTCTCGAAGTGTCGAGGAACCAAGTTTGTACATGAAGTTTAGTGGGAGCAAAGTTGTTTTCTTAGTTTTGTATGTGGACGATATTCTACTCATTGGGAATGATATTCCTATGCTCACTTCTGTAAAGAAGTGGTTAGGAAATCACTTCCAAATGAAAGATTTGGGAGAAGCTCAACGCATCTTAGGTATCCGGATCTATAGAAATATATCTTAAAGGATATTGGCTTTGAGTCAAGAAGCTTATATTGATAAAATTCTTGACCGGTTCAATATGAAAAATTCTAAGAGAGGTTTCCTACCGATAGGCAGTGGGATAACTTTGAGTAAGTCACAGTGTCCTACTGAGCCTAAGGATATTGAACGCATGAAATCGATTCCTTATGCTTCCGCTGTCGGATCGATCATGTATGTTATGATGTGCATCCGTCCTGATGTCTCGTATGCTTTGAGTATGACGAGTCGTTATCAGAATAATCCAGGTGAAAGTCACTGGATAGCCGTCAAGAATATTCTTAAGTACTTAAGAAGAACTAAGGATTCATTCTTGGTGTTTGGAGAATATACACGATTAAGTGTAAAAGGTTACACTGATGTTGGTTTCCAAACAGATAGGGATGATTTGAAATCCTAGGCTGGTTTGTATTTCTGATAAATGGAGGAGCAGTTTGCTGGAGAAGTTTTAAAGAGTCTGTGACTGCTGATTCTACAACGGAACCTGAGTACATTGCAGCGTCTGAAACTGCAAAAGAAGCTGTTTGGATTTGGCAAGTTTTGGAGGGACTAAAAGTAGTACATGTGGCCGAAGATCCTATCACTATTTAATGTGATAACAGTGAGGCAATTTTTCAAGTAAAAGAGCCCAAGTCTAGTAATAAGTCTAAGAATGTACTTAGGAAATTTCATATAATTAGAGATTTAATTGAAAGGAAGGAAAATACTGTTTGTAAGGTTGGAACAGAGCAATATATTGCTGATCCTTTAACCAAGCCATTGTCTCAAGCCAAACATGATAGTCATGTAGTTTCTATGGGATTGAGACGAATGCCGGAATTATTGTAACTTATATGATATGTAATAATTGAAATATTGTATTAATTATTTCATATATGATAATTGCATTTATCGTTTGAGTTTTGAACTCTTTTATTCAGTTTTATTTGAAGTTTAATACTCCCTCCTATTTTGAGTGTTCTTCCCCTTTCAATATAATACTCCTCACATATATTAGATAAAGGGGAAGAACACTCAAAATCGGAGGGAGTACTTTGTTTTATCCAAATAGATTGTTTGACAATGTTGAAACCTATTAAAGTGAACTGGATTAACATTGTATTTTGTCCCTGGTTACTTAATGAGGTGACGTCTCGGAGTGACTAGATTGTAAGTCGATTGATGGTGTGTTCAACCACTATAAGGTCATAATGATGACTAGTCGATTACATAGACAGAATGTAAGACAATCTGTCAGACAATGACCATTTATAGAATCCTCACGTTACCTGGTCGTGGTAAGGATTTCTATTTATTCCTTAGATTCAATTCTTTAGACTTGCGACTATTTGTCTGAGTTGATGTAGTTTTTCGGTGGCTTTGGTTTTTGTCCTAAGTCGCGCCGTAAAAGGAGGCTGATGGATTTTTACTGGGTCATTGTGATCTATATCGAACAAGGAGAATAGGCCAATGGGATTGTCCACCCTCGTCAGAGTTTAATATCTCAAGGCCACTCGATGAGATGTGACCTGAAATGTGTGGCCACGCTCGGATATGAAGTCTATTGTAGATTATCCGGTCAGACAGTCATTCTCTAGATCGAGGAAACCACTCTTGATATGATCGTGTGCAAGTACGACCTGAAAGACACCTTGCATTGAGTGGGAGATTAAAAGGGACAAGAGAATTGGTAGCGCATAATTGTATCAGACAAGTGGGAGATTGTTGGAGTGAGTGTCCTCCTCAATAATGCGTCTACATAATAAATCTCTAAAAAGAATATCAGGGATATAATATTTTATTATTTGTCAGTTGATCAACGTAAATCGGTAACGCTCGGCTGACTATAGTTTGACGTTACTGTCGTAAGACGGCGGTGATTGACTGATCCCTTTCGATCACACCTATAGGATGATGCCCAAATAGACTTTTATATATATAGTCAAAGTGAATTTATTTTGATGACGAGTTATGAACTCGGGTCAAAGAATTTTATTATTCAACTATATGATAATTGATTAATAGACGAAATTTAGTAATTAATAGTTAATTAACTAAATTATTATATTATGTGTATATATTGTGATATGAGGTAGTGGTAACTAGCTAATAAATATTACAAAGAGTTGTAATATTAGCTAAATGGGTATTCCATAACCCATTATATATAGATATAATGGTCAAATATTACTTAAAAGTTAAGTGTACAATAATTAGTTACTTTTATTATTTAATTGTTAAATAATCCAATTAACATTTAATTATAATAGATAATTAAAAATTTAGTCTTATAAATATTTGTGGGACAAATATCAAAAGTCAGAAATGGACCCAAATATTTATAAATGGACCAAAATAATACATGGATAGTCCATATTATAATTAGGCCATTTTCCACTATATTATGTCATGGATGACATAATATTCCACCAATTTGTTGTCTATATATACCTACCTATATACACATAATTGTAGTTAAATTTTTTTTTTGAACACAAAGGTTGGTTCCATCAAAGAAGAAAAAGGAAGAACATTTCTTCTTCTTCTTTATCATAGTTGATCAAATTCTTCATCAAATAAAATCACATAACAATAATATAAATTTACTAATATTATTAGAGTAATAATATTACATAATAAATAAGGTTATTTACTAAATTATCTAGTTAATAATTAGTACGTTTTTGGGGTAATCTTGGGTGCTTCCTTAAGGAGGCTTTCTAGTTGGAAGCTCACAAAGGTTGGAGGATCATCCTAAGCAAGTAGATTGTTCATAAATTTGTTGTTTTATTTCCTTTATAACAATGTAAGGAATTATTTCTTATTTTCTTTTATATTATGCATTTTTGTTTGCATGCATGTGATTATAAGACCAAAATATAAAGTAATTAGTAATTTTATATGTCATTAGAAGTGTCTAATGAGGTCTTACACTAACACATAAATGTTTAGTGAATAGATAGAAGTCCAAACTCGAACCTCCAATAATGTAATCCTAGAATCGCCACTGCCTCTCCCAACAAATAAACGTAGTATAAGTCGGGGTCGAACACGAGGATGGTGGGTGTTGATACTAAGGCTGTCTAAGTCTAATCATCATAAAATCAATTTTAACAGCATTATGAGACGGAAAACAAATTTGATTGAACATACCTTAATATTGTGTAAAAAGTTGAATTTTGAAGATCATAATTATAGTGCAATGAAGATTGATGATGAAATCAACCGATTTTTATTCGGGAATTTTGAGTTTCGGCTCCTACTTTCTCTAAGTTCTTTTCTCGTAGCGTAAAAATGCATGTTTTATGCGATTGTCAGCTTCTAATATTCGTCGTTCATTTCTGGATCGACGACTCCATATAAGATTAATGATGCATGTCTAACCAGAGCCTTCAGATTAGATTATTGAACGGTTTAGATCCGTTCTCACAGTTATCTACCAAGGTAGGTAACATCAAAACGAACACGATACTGACACGTGACACGTCATCCCATAAAATTAAGGACACGTGACGCGTTATTTAAATTTAATAATATATATTAAAGAAATTCTCACTTATACCCTTTAAGTTTTCACTTTTCTAAGTTGTACCCTAACTTTTCGGTGAATATTGGTTATACTCTTAAACTCTCTTACTTGTTGCCAAACGTGACCAAACCTACTAAAAACGTCAATTAGTTTCGTTAAGTGCCTACATGACACAATTAAGTGTGATGACATAGCTTTTTCCTTTCTTTTTATGGATATTCCCACGGTACCCCCGAACTTTGATAGTTTGCCCGAAATACCCAAAATTTTGACCCGAAAAACTTTAAGTGGCCATAACTCGGGTTTAAAAAAATCAGAAAATGACTAAATTATTTTTCAAGTCGTTGATCTTTTCGAGAGCTACAATTCGAAAAAAAATTTGTCGTATTTTGATCCCGTGGCTATGAGTTTTCGTATGTCAAAGTTATTTTCACCGAACAAACTTTGAGTGACCATATCTCTTGGTCACGAGTTTCGAACTCGCCAATTTCTTTTTTCAAATTGAAGTACTCGGAAAGATGAACGACTTGAAAAAAATAGTCATTTTCCGAGTTTTAAACACGAGTTATGGCCACTTAAAGTTTTTCGGAGCAAAAATTTGGGTATTCTGGCCAAAATGTCTTCAATAAGTCTTGCTTGTGACGGGGCGACCCGTCGCAAGCTTGCGACGGGTCAAATCCCCCTCACAAAGAGCAAGTGGGGAAAAAGTGGGAGACAAATGGATAACCCCACTTGCCTTGCCACTTGCTTTTTTTGAGGAGAATTTGACCCGTCGCAAGCTTGCGACGGGTCGTCCCGTCACAAATGAGAATTTGTGAAATGTCATAGTTCGGGGGTACTGTGGGAATTTTTCGGTTTTTTTATTGCAATTAGTGATAAAACACACATTCCCTTTTTTCACAATTGTTTCCCCTCATTTCCTCCATATTTTTTCTTACTTTCCATTTTCTACCCATACCATGTTCTCTCTCTCCTTTTAACATCCTTCTTCCTCGTACCAATTAAAGAAGGAACGAGCTAGCTGAAGGACTTTAATTTTGAAACCAAATTGCAATTTATGTGGTAAGAGTGTGGTCTTGAAAAATAATTATTTACCACAAGCAAATGTAATAAGCTTAAGGAAATTGAGGAGTTATAGCCGTAATTTTTTCAACCAAGTTTATGATTTTTATGCTACGGATTTCACAACCCTAAACCATAATTTCAAAAGTAAAGTACCCAAAAGTTGAGGGGTAAATGAGGAATTTCAGTATTGTATATGCAAATGTTACATAGAATCCATGTCTTAAAGACCGCACTCCTACAACATAAGATGTGCGTTTGATTTCGAAATACAAGTCCTTTACGGATGTTATTTCTCCAATTGCTAGATAAGGAAGAATGTTAAAAGGAGAAAGAGATAATGGTAGGTGAAAAAATGGGAAAGTAAGAACAAAAAAATGGAGGGAATGAGAGGAAATAATTGGGAAAAAAAAGGAGGGGTGTTTCATCTGTCTATAATTGCAATAAAAAGAAAGGAAAAAGTTATGTCATTACACTTAATTGTATCAAGTAGGCACTTAACGGAGTTAATTGGCGTTTTTAGTGGGTTTGGTCACGTTTGGGAACAACTAAGGGAATTTAAGGGTATAACTGATATTTACTAAAAAGTTTGGGTACAACCATAAAAAGTGAAAACTAAAGGGGTACAAGAGAGAATTTCCCTATATATTATTATAGTTATAAATGTACGATTTTATTTTGTAAAAGTATTTTATATTAAATTTAACACTACAAGAAATCTTGTTTCAGGCGACTGTAATAAGGCGACCGAGTTCATTAGTCGCCAAATTGGCAACTGAATAAGTAATATGGCGACTGAATGTAGTCGCTAATTTAGCGACTGAAGAGATTCCAAAATTTTTTATTGAAAATCTCGGGCGACCACTATCCGTCGCCAATTTGGCGACTGAAACACACATTGGCGACCGTTTTCAGTCGCCAAATTGGCGACTGCCAAATCCGTCGCCATTTTCAGTCGCCAAACACCTATAATAGTTTCCAGAATCCGCGACTTTCCCCGTCTTCCTTATCTTACCAAATCTGGAAAAAAAAAACTCATTTTGGCGATATAACCCCTTTGTCCGACACCACCACCACTCTATACTCCGACACCACGCTCCGACCACTACTCCGTCAACCACCTCATTTTCTTTTAGTTTGTGAAGGTATATTTATAGTTTTAATTTCAGTTTCTTAAATTAATGTTAAGTTTATTTGTTTAATTTATGATTTTCATTAGTTTTTGATGATTTGATAGATTTATTGTAAAGATTTGTGATGTTTATTAGGTTTTTAGATGTTATTTAGTTAGGGTTTGGTGAAGTTTGAATTAGTGTTAGTAATTGTAATTTTTATTAGTGTTGTTAGTATTGGGGGTTGATTAGTGGTAGTGTTGTTGATATTATTAGTGTTGTTAGTATTAATTTTGTTGGTATTGTTAATTTTGATTTGGGTTAGTGTTGTTAGTAATGGGGTTTTGATAATTTTCATGATTTGTGTTAGTGTTGGTAGTATAGGGGTTTTGGTTAGTGTTTTTTTTATTAGTTTTAGTATCTTAATAATATTAGTGTTATTAGTATTATTTTGTTAGTATTGATGATTTTGATTTGTGTTAGTGTATTTCGTATTAAGGTTTTGATAAATATGATTTTTTGTGTTAGTGTTGTTAATATTTGGGGTTTTGATTAGTGTTAGTATTTTTTGTACTTGTTGTGTTGGTTAATGTTTAGATTAAAATGAAGAGATTGGAGCGTACATGGATATACGAAGAAAGACTTGATAAGAAAAGACGTCCTACCGCTAGATTTATAAAGGGGGTTGGCGAGTTTATTGAATTTGCTAGACAACATGACGAGTATGATTTAGTAGTACATAAACTTAGGTGTCCTTGTATTAAATGCAAAAACATGAAATATCTACATGACATTGAGGTTCAAGAACATCTTTATACAAACGGGTTTTGTCCAAACTAGTACAATTGGATTTCTCATAGAGAAGCATTTTTTTCACTTCCCGAACAATCTCAAATCCCACAAAATGAGAACCCATATAGAGATATGGTAGTTAATGCATTTGAGTCTAATATTTTCAATAATGATCATATACCAATGAGTGAAGAAGAACCACACCCACAAGCAAAAGCCTTTTTTGATATGTTAAAGGCGAGTGAAAAACCATTATATGAAGGGAGAAAAATGTCATTGTTAGAAGCCGTCTCTAGGATAGTAACTTTGAAATGTGAGTACAATTTGCCATTTAATTGTGTTGATGGCATGCTTCTTTGATTGAGGATGTTATCCCCGGTAATAATGTCATGACCCGATCATTCTACAATACCAAAAAAGTAGTGAAAGGTCTACAACTTCCGCATTACAAGATTGATGCATGTAAGGATGGATGTATGCTCTTTTGGAAGGATGATGCTTTGCTTGACAAGTGTAGTAAATGTCAAAATGCTAGATATAAGACAATTGAGGGAAGTATTGTCTTGAAGGGTAAAAAAGGAAAGAATGAAAAAAAGAGAGGTGAAAAGAGTAAGAAACCAATACCCGAAAATCCCGTAACTTACTTTCCTCTAGCTCCTAGACTTCAAAGAATGTTTGCTACCAAAAACATTGTCGAGCAAATGAGATGGCACAAGGAAAATCCTCGTACTCCGGGAAAGATGTGTCATCCGAGTGATGGAGAGGAATGGAAGTGGTTTGATATGCTTTACCCCGACTTTGCTGAGGAACCCCGTAATGTGCGACTTGGCCTTTGTACGGATGATTTTGCTCCATTCGGCTAGTTTGGTAGAAAGTACTCTTCTTGGCCCGTAATGGTCACTCCATACAATTTATGTTCGTCTTCAATATGTGTTGATGACATGATTCGTCTTGAGGAGCAAATACCAGAGATATTGTGTAAGTTCGAGATGATATTTCCTCCATCATTTTTTAATTCCATGGAGCATGTACCGATACATTTGCCTTACGAAGCCAAAGTTTGAGGCCCCGTCCAATATAGGTGGATGTATCCATTTGAAAGGTAAGATCGCTAAGTAGTAATTAAATTATAATTATTATCGTACTATATATAATTGATTTAATATTTATATACTAGTCTTAACAACTATTAATCCCATCAATTATTGAATATGTTTCTTAATCACGTGAAGAAGAAAATTGGTAACAAAGCTCGGGTTGAAGGTTCTATATGCAATGCGTATTTAACGGAAGAGATTGCAAATTTTTGCTCTCTTTACTTTGAAAAACATATAGACACCAAAGCAAAAAACTTGAATGTTGATAAAGCAGATGAACTTGAGACAAGTTTACCCGAGTTTTTCCAAATGCATGATGATGAGGGTTGTTCATCAATTGGGAGAACAAGATATTTGGATGACAAAGAATATGATCGTGCTCACCTTTACGTTCTTTCTAATTGTGAGATTTTTGGAATCATATGAAACGGAGTTTGTGGATGATTTCATTAAAGCACATCCTAATGTGAATAGAGATGATGTTTGGAGTAACCATGAGGATCAATTTGTAGCATGGTTTCGGAACCATGTAATTGAGTTAAATATCCAAGATTATTTGATTAGGACTTTGGCCTTTGGTCCTTCACGAATGGTTAAAATGTGGAATCGTTACTCGGTCAACGGATTTAATTTCCATACATTCAACTACGGTAAGGATAAGGCTAGGTGCAATTATGGAGTTACTATTTCTTCTCTTGATGACAACGAATACTATGGTATAGTTGAGGATATCTTTGAGTTGAGCTATAATGGGCGTGAGCGTTCTTATAATACTGTCTTATTTAAGTGTGAATGGAAGGATAACTCTGTGGCCGGTATGAAAGTTCATGAACATTATAAAATCGTCGAAGTGAATCATACCCGGACATACTCAAAGTATGATCCATTTATACTCGCACATCAAGCCAATCAAGTATATTTCGCTTCTTATCCAAGCACGAAGAATGATCGAAATCAAAAGCAGTGGTGTGAAATCTTTAAGACAAAAGCACGCTCACAAGTAGATACAACTGTTTTTCAAGAAAAAATAGTATCTAGCGGGTTTATGTTGTCTCCACCTGATGAGGACATTTATGAGAATGGAAATGAAGAGGGTGAGGATTTAGAAAACGAGGATGGTGATGGTCAAGTTGACGGTGATGGTGGTGGTGATAGTGATAATGATAATGAATCAAATGGTGATGATGATGATGACGAATTTGATGATGATAATGATTAATTGGGTAAAATATATTTATATATATTTTAATTAAGTTTTTTATGTTTTTTGATGTTTTTTTTATGTTATTAACAGTTTATGTTTATGTTTTTTTTATGTTATTAACCGTTTCTAACAATTTGAATATTTGTGTAATTGTAGATGGCAGGAGGTCGAGGTAGACAACGTGGCGGCGGTTCAAATAGACGCCGTAGTACTTCTTCAGTCGACGAGGAGGAGATGGAGGTTAATGAACAGCAGAGTCCGGTGGTCGAGGAATCGACCAATGACGATGAGTCCTTGGATCAGACATCGGAGATCCAATTCACCTCGGAAGGGAAGATGATACTTGATCCCGCGGGTTTTTGGTAAGACAACGACCAATGTCTTTAATTTATTATTTTATAATTATATTACATTATTTAACATAAATGCATACTATTTCATAATTTATTTTTCAGGTTTTCGTCTCAAAAGGTTGTACGAGGTTGTACTCAAAGTACAAAGATGAAGATGACGGGGGTTGCTCCTACTTGTTGGACAAAAGCTACCTCCACACAAAAAGAGGAATGGTTCAATAATTTTAGGGTATATTATTTTTGTTTATATTTTGTTATATTATTATAATTTTCAATTAATAATTTATTTTACTAATACTTACCTTTTAAATTGTAGAAAACATTTGACTGGCCGGCGGGATTAGAGTATATTGTACGTCAAAGGTATGAGGAACTCCAAGCCCAACTTGACGAGGAAAGAAGAAAAAACGCCGAAAGGGATGAGGAACTCCGGATAATGAAAGACAAATTTAAGGCTTGGGAAACCATGCTCGACAGCTGCAACCAAGGTTCGCCTCTCTTTCGGCGAGATTATGATGAAGGCAATGGAGGTGGTGGTATGCAAGCCGAAGCCAATATGACCCTTGGCTTTTGATATTAGTTTAGAAACTTGTTAATTGTGGTTGTTTAAACTTGGTTTAGTTAACCTTTAAGAAGATTTGTAAACTTGAGACAATTTTCTTGATATATATGAGGATGTTCGTTTCTCATCTTGTTGTTGTAAATGTGTGAAATTGTGGTTGTTTTCTATTGTACTTGCAGGTATGGTATGGTAATGAAATGGCAGGATGAAAACAGAATTTTTCGTGCAATAAAACAGGTGTTTTGGCGACTGAAATGTTCATTTGGCGACTATTTTCAGTCGCTAAACCCCCTGTATTTTTACAAATTAAAATGACTTTGGCGACTGATTGGCGACTGAAATCCGTCGCCAATTTGGCGACTGAATGGTTTAGTGGTCGCCAAATTGGCGAGTGAGAGCGACTGATTTCAGTCGCATATTTGGCGACTACTTCACCTTTCAGTCGCCAAATTGGGCGACTGATCTCAGTCGCCATGTTGCCAATTTGGCGACGCTTTTTTCAGTTGCCTAATTTGGCAATCGAAATTAGTCGCCCGAATTTTATTTGGCGACTAATGACTGCGGCTGATTTCAGTCGCCAAATTCATTTTTGCGACTGAAATTAGTCGCCAATATCGATCGCCTGAATGTTGTTTTCTTGTAGTGTAAATAAGTGAAGGTAAAACGTGACCTTAACTATAACTCATTCTCATTTATCACCAACATTCATCTTTTAATCAATCCCTTTAGACATCTCATTCTTCGTTTAAAAATGATCATTCACCACCAATTTAAGTCATTCCCCCACCATAAAACACCGCACACTATTCACCTTAAATTCAACTTGTTCCAGATTGAAAGTGTGTCTAAAAGGTGTCCAAATACCACGAAGACATGCCCGAGACGTGTCCATATGACATGGACACGTCTCCAAACAAATGAAGAAAGTTAGACACAGCTTTATAGGTGTCCGACACATTTAGTCGCGTGTCTCACGAGTGTCGTATCGGACACAGGACGCATGATTAAGAGGTGCGTCCATGCTACCTTACACCTAAGCACCCTTGCTCACCAGAACTTGACCCATACTAATAATGATAAATATATTAATATTATTAATAATAATATGATTACTAAAATTACAATAATGGGGAAGTGATCTAAACAAATCTAAACTAAACTGAGAACTAAAACTTGAGCCTAAAAGAACATGGCCTTATTGTAGATAAATTATGAGATTTGTTTTTTCACATACGCATTTACTATTTCACATACGCTTTTTATGATTTCAGCCTTATCATTTTTTTTCAATCTTTCTCAATCAATTAATTGTACACCCCTTTTCCCTTCACCACCGACGATCGTCCATCTAGTGAACCTACCTCCAGGCTCGAACGGACCCATCCTCCAACTGAGTAAATCATAACTGTCTTCAAGGGCTACAACTGGTATCTAAATGTCTGCATAACAATCAGTTGTCCAACTTCCAAAACCACTTGTGAGCCTAATGACTCATTTAAGTTTGTAAGGTTGTGTTCTTTTCGACTGAAACGAGATAGAGGTGAGATAAAGTGAACTAAATTGAATGGAGCCGAGTTGAAGTAAATGGAACTGAAGTAAGACTTAATTTTGTAAAGATATGAGTTGAACAGAACTGGCTACAGCTAAACTAAGTCGTGTTGAATAGAGCTAAGCTGAAATAAAACGAGCTGAAATTAAGCTAGAAAGAACATGGCCTAACTTTACCAACGTTCTACTAGGATGCCTCCTGGACCAAGGCACGCCCATATCAGTTTTGCAAGTTGGTCATTAACAAAGCTGAAATTGTGGTGAGCCCTGATTTCATCCTTTTATAAATAAACATTAATAAATTAAATAAGCTCAATAAAATATAAAATTAACAATTGACAAACAATTAAATTACTTCACTAATAGGAGAATTTGGATCAAAGGTTCAAATTTGTAGAGTAATTACATTAGATTTTAAGGTAAAATGGTTGGTATATTGGTTAAGAGGTTAGAGGTATCATATGAAAAGTTAATAAATAAAAACGTATGTGAAAACGTAAAGTCTATATACGAAAAAGTAATTCCATAAATCATAGTATTATTATACCAGACCTGATTGATGAGTCCATTTTATATATAATTTAACTCCCTAGTTTAGCTCGGTTTATTTGATTATTATACTTTGTTTAGTATATTTGTGAGCTAATTACGTGTTCTAGGTGTATTGCTTGTGTTTGTTACATTTTGTAGGAATCTAAGCATTTATAGGCTTTTTCCTAGCACATTAGCAAGCATCAAAGTTCACTAAGCTAAAATGGAAGCAAGATGGGACCATGGAAGGATACTATGAGAAATGACAAGCCCAAGCATGAGGATTTGTAAAATGGTTTGGTGTACAAATGAGAAACCAAAATGAAGCCCAACTTAAGGAGTCCACAACTCAACATAGGGATGCTCATGGGATGTCAAACTATGCAATTAACCGGAGAATTAAGGAGCTTAAAGGCGTATCATAGGATTCCTCAAGCATTTAATTGAGTCATTAAGAAAATGTTCCTGGATTAGTGAAACCCCGATCGGGGTTTCCATTCCCCGATCAGGGTTTGGATTCTGTAGAATGTTTACGTTTCGAGTGCTCTCCCTATATAAAGGAGAGAGACTTCGACACTTAGGATCATCTTGGACATCATTATACACTCTAAAAACACTCTTTTACATAATATCATTAGTCATTAGATTAGGTTTAGAACAGCTTAGTTTCCATTAGTTGTTACAAATAATTCATTTAAGTATTTCAATTTATATTACAAGTTCATTTGCAAGTTAATGGGTTCCATTGTGTTCTTCAATTCCAAGTTTCATTTCCTTTGTTGAGGTAATTCTATTTCTTGTATTATTTTGTCATTTCCTTTGTCATTTTCATTATTAGTTAGTTATCATGTTTACTTTATCATTTGTTATTAGATTAGTTATCATTATGCAAGAGTAGTTACTTTGTCTAGGGAATTAGGGAAGTCATGCATAAATAATATTTGCAATTGTTGAAACGAGATGTTATGATATCAAATAGTTGTTTCTATCACATGCTTACATTGTATTGTTAGTCTTTGATTATTGATCACAATCCTTGATTAAACTCGTTAATTCTTTCTATAAGTCGAGAGGCGCGGAATTGAATTAGACTAAGCATGTATTAGTAGATCGACCTAGTCGAAGCGAGAGTTCGTTAGGACCCAATATATGGTTGACACTAATATCGAGAGGTGGGTGTCTTTAGCCTAAACAATTATCGTTATTACTTTCCTAGTTTGACTTGAGCATTTACATAATTTGCATGTGTGACCCGACCTCCCTAGACTCTTCCTTTATTATTATTGTTGTTTTAATCACCAAACCGGAAACCATTTGTGACCGACCTTGATAGAATTCACTCCAATAAACTTGCTAGCAACTCCCGTCTCCCTGTGTTCGACCCTTATTACTACATTCATTTGTATCTAGGGTATTTATCTTTGATTAGGTGTGCGATAGCCTATCACTGATAAACGAGTGTATTGAGTGTATCAACGAGGATCATCTACTTAGCAATAATCTGAAGTTTCTCGTTCAACAATGCAAAGAGGTATTGCATGGAGATTGGGAATTTAAGTGATCAGGCATGTCGCAAGCCCGATGCAAAGATAAATTACCCAGACTAGGCTAATAACAAATTAATGTAATTAGGGAAGTAGGGGTCGATCCTCAGGGAGATGGTATTTCCTATGGATTGTGAATCGTCTCACAATTGAGTTTTATCTAACAATTTTCTGGGTTTTGAGGTTTTGAATTCTAAACTAATAAAGAACATAAATAAGAGCAAAATAAGAGCAAACTAAAATGAAAACAATAAGGCAAATGATGATTTAACAGTAATGAGAAGCATCTAGGGAAATAGGTTCACACATTTAGATTGACATATTGATGAAATTGGATTTAGGATATGCAAATAATTCATTGCGCGTTCGTAAGAATGGTGTGTTCATTACAATCATGGATCAGATGGTATAGCAGGCTTTTTATGCGATTTACTAGGTCTTAATCCACTATGTCATGCTTTGTCTATTCAAATCTCGTATGTCTACCTTGGAAAAGAATTCCATACTAGTCAATGATTGTGATCAAGAATCGCCAATTATCGTTAAAGTCCAAACATGCATAGACACAATGTTTTAAAAGCACAATTTCTTTTATCCAATTATCATCTTTTAATCAATCTAACATGGCTACCCTACACCCTAGAAAGGTGACTACTCACTCATGATTATGTTTATGTCTACAATGATATTAACAATGAAAGTTAAGATAGACATATTTAGTTGATTTTAACAATAATTTAGACTCTCTATGAGGCGATAATAACGACGCTATATGACAATCTAAGAAATGAAACTATG
This sequence comes from Heliosperma pusillum, assembly GCA_022085475.1. Lineage (NCBI taxonomy): Eukaryota > Viridiplantae > Streptophyta > Magnoliopsida > Caryophyllales > Caryophyllaceae > Heliosperma > Heliosperma pusillum. The sequence continues at coordinate 39,859 of JAIUZE010045722.1, read as the reverse complement.
ATTATAACAACATAAAAACGAATCTAAGTGATATGAATAGAGAATAACAATCAAATGGAAAACAATAAAGAACAATAAACAAAGGATAAATTAGGAATACCTAGGTGACGATCAACAATGAAAGTGATAACGATAATAGAAATCCCTCGCATAGAAATACCGTACCTTGAATTACAACTCTTGTACCCAACAAAGTAGACTACAAAGATTGAAATTCTTATTGAACTAAACTAATGTTTTGATAAGAAATGGACAGAAATAAACTAAGAACAAAAGACAAAAGAAGAAGATAATCTAAACTAGAAAGACTAAAACTAAAGAGAAAATGTAAGAAGAAAAGAGATGTTGTGTATTGTATTGTGTGTGATGAGATTGATATGATATGAGGGGCTTGAGCATCTATTTATAGTATCAGGGTTTCGTGGAGAAGAGGTCGGGCATTAAATACATAGGACAAATTAAGGAAGAGGGAGCCGTCATGCTCGGATCAGCAAGGATACCCGATCGGGTACACACTTACCCGATCGGGTATGTGGTCTTCTAGAAGCGGTTGACTAACGTTTCATCTTCCTTTGCTTGACTTGACTTCCAACATCCCCCTTGACTTCTACAATCGGGTTGTATGATAGGGTTTGATGTAAAGCGATGAACTCTTCCGCCCAATTGATCGATCTTCCGACAACTACGAAACCGTCTTTGCTTCTTCTCTCTCTTAAGTTAGTGAACCTTCTTGAAATGCCTTACACATGGTCAAGCTTTCTTCTTCGAATCGTCGGGTTCTAGGCAAATGCTCGGGAATATAGAAAAAGGGCGTAGAAACGTCACTTTCCCTACAAAACAAGTTAGAACACAGGAATTCGCCTATAAGACGATATTAGCTCATAAAATGGCTTAACAAAGCACAAATGACATACAAAACTGAGCTAAACTGGGGGTTAAAATCATACAAATATTCACTTATCATTAAGCTTGAGCATTATTATCTAGAAGCTAACAGAGTTAGAGATTGTTTAGCCAATAGAGATATTATTTCTAATACTATTATTTCTCATTTAGATTATCCACCGATTAATTTGCGTCCTATTCCTTAGTGAGGACATCTTTGGGATCTCAAATCCCAGTGTAATACTTCATGTATTTCATTCAATTCTATACATTTGCTTTATACATGTATATCAATGTTCGTTTTTTTCTTCATATCTTTAGTTACATACTCCCTCTCATTCCACACCAAAGGTAACATTGGACTTTTCACACTTGTCGAGGTGCTTTTTGGAACGTAAATATCTTTAGTTACATATTATTAAAAATTATAATAATTTGATATTCTTATTACATTCATGATGATGAATTAAATAAGATCTTGCATGACTATATTTTATCTTATATATCAGGAATAATACTAAATATTCTCCACACCCAAGAACAGTGCCAAAAGTCAATGTTACGTTTGGCGTGGATGCGAGGGAGTATTAATAAACATGATAAAATTTGAGATTCACAATTTACTCGCTAAAACAATTTAAACAAGATCTCACGATGTAAACAAGATCTCACGTGAATATCTTTTATTTTCGGATTTTTCTACACGATAACCCTGTGTTTTTTCAAATTTTACACGTTAACCCTACTTTTTAAGCAACACACATGGTAACCCTATACTTTATCAATACGCATTAGCGTGACCCTTAACTTTTACTCCGTCAATTTTTTCCGTTTAGTATGTGACGTGGCTAATTGTATTTTGGGATTTTCCACAAGGTAACCCTATTTGTTTAAAAAAAAACACGAATTCTTAAAATCTTACATCTTTATTAATCATTTTTTCGCTCATTTTCATTTGATTACATCAAAAATTGCCAAATCTCATCCTCACAAACCTGTAATTAGCCGAATTTGAAAGAAAAGTCTACTAAGAACTTCTTTGGATATCAAAATATTTCCAACAATGTTTTCTATATCTCAAAGTAAGTCATCGGTGCTAAGTATTGTAATAGTCAAGCCCAGTCTTAATTCTCACATTTCACCTAATGAAAAAAAAAAATTCAAAACCCCATTAAAAAACTCCAAAATATGAAAAGATTATAGACAACTTGGCATAGTAATGTTGGGTACAAATCGAAAAGAAAGGACTCGTTTGATAAACATTTGATTTTAATAGTGAATTCCTTTGTTAATTACTAAACTTACTTTGGAGAATTACAATATTGAGACCTTAGATATATGATGATATCCTAAATTGACTTTTTTTTTGGAGTAATTAAATGAAAAACGTGGAATGATTAATTGAGGATGAATTGAATGATTATGTTTGTAAGGGTAGGAAGAATGAGTATGTTAATTGTTAAAGAATAAGGTTACCTTGTAGGATTTAAACATACATAGAGTTACCTTGTGTAAAATCTCAAAATGCATATAGCCACATCACCCACTTAACGGGAAAAAATGACGGAATCAAAGTTAAGGGTCACGCTAATATGTATTGATAAAGTATAGGGTTACCATGTGTGTTGTTTAAAAAGTGGGGTTACCGTGTAGAAATTGAAAAAATACAGGGTTACAATGTAGAAAACCCTTTATTTTATATATTAAACGTTGTATCGAAAATTCTTTTCGCATATAAATAGTGCTCAAAAAGCAAATAAATAGACTAGCACAAAAAAAAACGAGTGAAAAGTGTATTGAGAGGTGACCCGATGAATGAATAATGTTAACCTGAAGACAAGGATCTGAACTATGGATTTTTTTTTTCCATTAAGGATCTAACTATAGAATTTTACAATTAAGGAACTCAGTGATAACGACCGTCATAAACAAGGTATATTGCCGTATGCCTAGTTGGGTAATGGCTACTGCCTAAGATTTAACTATCCACTTTGATCTTGTACTCTTGTCACAATTTTTTTATTTATAGGATATCTTTAACACCCCAATAATAGTTTACAGATTTCTCATATATTGTTGAACATTTTTAATTGTCTTTTTTTCTTTAAGTATATGAAAAAGTAGAAGTGTAACCATTAAAACTAGAGGCGTGATATAACATTACGAGATACTTCGTATATAACTATAATAATATGCCAACTAGTCTCTTTTAAGACGAATATATATATGTCTTAAGGTTAAAACGGGTCAAATATCTTAAAACAAATTCTCATTAAAGATGGGCACTATTCGTCATAAGCTTAAGACGAGTCAAATATAAACCAAATCACTCACTTGTTGCGTAGAAAATAACAAAAGTTTTGTCTTTATTATCACTATGTGGTAGTATTTGACCCGTATTAAGCTTAAAACGAATAGTTATCGTCTTAAGCAAGACTTACTGATATCTTAAATAAGACAAAAGTGAAATATCTAGTGAGTAACAAAATGCTTGTTTGATCTGTACAAGTGAGTCATAAATTGATTCGTCTTAAGTTTAGGACGGATATTTCCGTCTTAAATAAGAACTTGTGTAGCAAAGTTGTAAGATTTCACACATATTTAAATTTTAACCGAAAAAATATGAAAATACGTTTTGAACTCGAAATATTTTATTTAAAATAAAAATAATATACCTATTTGTTGTACTAGTTACTATTACTTTTATTAATTAGTTACAATACTCATATGATAGTAGTAAAATTATATGATAAGCTATCATTAGTCACAAATTCTTGTTTGTGACGGGCAGTATCCGTCACAAGCTTGCGACGGGTACCACTTCTCCTCACAAATGACCCATTTAAGGGAAAAGGGGAAGCACATGGGGGGTGCCCCACATGTTCCCTCTACCCATTTTGTTAGAGGAAAAACCCATCGCAAGGTCCGACCCGTCACAAGGGAGACCTACTGATCATTAGTCACCACTCACCACTCACCACAGTCATCCGTAATCATTTTGAACATAAAAACTTAAATTGGAAAAAATGAAAACATTTAACAAACCAACCCAAGTTGATAGCCAGCCAAACACCTAAACCCTTGAAACAAACGGCAATTGGCCTCCTTCTTACTCAAGAGTCTAAGACTCAATAAAAATCAACCACCCACCCAGCCACCGCTGTCAACCACCGTACATTACAGAATTGTGTAATTTACATCAAATCTATAGTTTAGTTTAGTTTAGTTAAAGTAGCGTTTCTTTTGAAAATTTGGAGGCTAGTTTTTGATTGACTGTTTTCTGTGTTCATTCGTTGATTCGACTTTTGTCTGAGATTAGTATAATTATTGTTAGTTAAATCTATTTAATCATATGCTAATGCTTCGAAAAGACTGAAAATGATGGAAGTAGCAGTTCAATTGATTGTGTATTTACACTGATTTATCGTTTTGTTGGGGTTTCCGAAATTGTTCACTGCTAATTTAGCACTACTTAGTTTGTTAATCGTATTTTATGTGTAGTGAGGTCCTGAATTAAGATTCAACGCCATGTCTATGGAAACGCAACTATGGTTTAGACCTTCTTTATTCACTGAGTCGTATGCTAATGTGCATCATACTCGTGTATTCGGGTTGTGTACATATAGAAATGATCTTTACTTATATTGGAGTTTAGCTGATATCATGTTTTTCCCTTCAGAATTACTGTTGTGAGATCTATGGGGTGCTGTAATGTCGTAATTTAGATGTTTATCTGTGAATTAATTCAATTGACAACAGTCTCACACCAGGATCAACATAACAAGCAATTAAAATGCCGCAAGTAAGGATAATAGCCAAGAATTTCATGGACATGGTCGCCTCTTTGCCTGCTGTTAAGCTTGATACCCTCTACGCTAACCCTTTCATCTGTGAAGCCATTCTCAGGTTTTCTCTTTTTCCCCCTCTTTTTTTATTTATGCTTTATTTTTCCCCTTTTTTATGTTACTGTCAAACTTGGTACTTAATAAAACCTCAATTACCAATATGTCATCATCAAATTATCATTTGTTGATTCTAGTACTACGTTTTTTTTTTTGGCAAATTCTTATTTCAGACGGACCATTTGTATCTGAAAAATTAGTCGGGGTTATGTTGCCATTTTTTGGTAAAATGTAATCACAGCTTATGAGTACTTGTTTTCAATAGCGGTCAAATCTACCTGTAAACTGGCAACAAAATCCCGTCTTATTGCTTCAGACCAAAATGGTCCATCTGAAGCAATATCAACTGACGTTTTTTTTTGGTTCAGGTCGTTACCACCTTTAGCAAAGAAATATGTTTTGCAAATGCTGTACATTGATGTGTCAATACCTGCCAAGTCTTTGGAAGAGTGGCTTCTTCCTGACGCCCTCTCCAAACATAGAGTCGCTATCGACCGATTAGTTCAACTAAGAGTGTTTATGGAAACTGCTGAGAGGTATCCTCTTTATGCGAATTTTCATCTTATCGTCAATCTTTTTCTCGGGTTTAAATGCTAATTAGTCTCCATGTTGACAGGAAAAAAGAGACCAGTTATGAAATGAATTCTAAGTTTCGGATTAACCTTCAGAAACAGCTAATATACGGGTAAGTCCCATTGTAATATACGCCTTTTGCTAATTAATGGTATTATACCACGAGTACTTATTTTCGGTCAAACATATGATTCCTATTTGTCACATGCTGGAGATGAGTAAAGAGGGATAGCTAAGGGTGGATTGGAGGAAGACCTAATTTTTCCGTATGGTAGTTAAGAGATTGTCCGTTGAGAATAATAATGATGATCATGATATGCGAGAGCATAGTTACTTTGATCTCACTTGTAGGGATGTTACCTTCATGAGGTCATGGTGTTGTTTTTGTATATGGGTCGGTGCTGCTTTAATGGTGTCCTGAGATGAATGCTAACATTTGCGTGGCCAGAAGGCTGATTGAAATTGAATGAACTATATTGTAGTTGTAAATCCTGATATAATTCCTCCATTTTGTATCAGGATATTTTGCTTTTTAAGCTCTATTCTTTGAGCACAATTCTGTATGCATGGTATGTTCATTAATTAGTCTCGTAGTCTTACTTCACTGTCGGTAAAAAGAGAGTATTGGGGAGGGCAACACTGTGAATCTGGAGAAGACATGAATTTTACCAAGCTTATGCTGTAATTGCAATTTGCCCTTTTTTTATTCAGCTTGCTGTTTGGTCTGGCGATGTTAGTACTCTTGAATATTACTGAACTTTTTTTCAATTGGCTACTGTAGTGGATCACTACCAAGGAAGCCGATGCCATTAAATACTGTGCCACTCCCAAGCGTAGAGGAGTTAGAGAAGTATGCCCTCGAACAGTGGGAGGTGAATGACTTTTCCGCCTTTATTATAGTGTCCCTTTTAAATATCCGAAAATTGTTCTTTCTGTGGATATTGTGGCTGGTGAATTGATCAGTTCGTGTTGTTAAGTTGCATGTAGTTTATCTTGTTGATTTTGATGCATTCATTTTCTAACTCTTTAAGTCAATCGTATGCACTAACTTTTTTCTTCTCTTTTTTTTTTCTTTTTTTTTTTTGGTGGTTGATGGCAGTGTTTCTTACTACATCTTATTAGCTCCAGCCAAGCAGAGAAGTTGACAAACTTTAGTCCTTCAATGATCAAGGTTTTCCAGCGTGGACTTTTGAGTCAAAGGTCTGAAAACATACTATGTGTGTCATGTGTGTATTTTATTGCTGTCTATTTAGTAAACATTATGCTTTCTGTTACGCACATCCTCACCTGCTTGTGAACTTAACTTATATACAGAGAGAAGGAAGGGTCAAGGTTAACTGAGTATGGATTCCAGTTCCTGGTATGTTCTCTGAGTATGGATTCCAGTTCCTGGTATGTTCATGTGATTTATTATTCTCCTTCTGGAGTATATCACATGATAAATACCCTTGATAATTCCTCTGTGATTGACAGCTGATGGATACAAATGCACAACTTTGGTACATAATTAGGGAGTACATTGCTAATGCTGAGGTATGATTGCCTTACTTGTCCTGCACATGATCTTATTTGACCATATATATGTTGTTCAGAAACTCGGTAAAAAAGTATTAATAGATGCTGTGTATCATTTCTTGATTACTACTTGGAGGTGTACGTGAAAAGCAATGATCGATTTAGAAGTGTTATTACATATTGTACTTTACTAACTTGCATGCTATGCTACTCAAAGTCTAAAACCTAGGTATTTGTATCATACACTGGTAGTTATACAAAAATTTCAGACTCTCAGTGAGTCAACACTGGGACAGTTGGAGTCCGCCTTGAAAGAGCCACGGGTATGGTCATGAAAGTGAAGAGTCGAAGTAATATAGCTTGTATGTGGTGGCAGTGGCCCACTGAATATGTTTCTGGAGATTTGGGTTGGTCTATTTGAATTATTACGATTGACATGTACAAGAATTTCGTTACTTAAAGTATGACCAATATGTGACATCTAAATCATGGATGTTGTTCATGAAAAGGCATACAACACGCCTTAGTTTTCATAGGCAATCATCTCATGCAAGTAGGCTTTTGTGAAGGATGTATAAAGACCTTGCAGTGTATATGTTCGATGATTCCTGGAAAAGGATCAGGTTACATTGAACTTTTTTTAAGGGTTGAGATGGGGAGGAAGGCAAACTTCTGTACTACATTAGCTGATCCATATGAAGCTTAATTTCTCTCATGTTGTTTAATTAATTATTAATCAGTTACATGGTGGCATAGTTATCCCATTTGCTTATTTTTTTGTAGGAAAGAGGCGTCGAGGCAGCAGATCTAATTTCCTTTTTGCTAGAACTTAGTTTTCATGAGATGGGGCAGGTACTTATTTTTCGAAATATCTTTTTGTCCTTCCTCTGCTTGTTGACTTGTTGTATTTAGAACTGTTATCTAAATTATACTTCTCTTTTGCTCTTTTAAGTTTTGGATTCCTTTTTCACTCTAATTTATCTATTATTTCCAAGATCGAGCTATGTTGAACTGTATGCCAACTGTTTTGCTGACAATGGTCTTTGTTTCACCCGTGGTTTATGATGTTCAGGCTTATAATATTAATACATTAACTGAGGTTCAGAGTAGCACAATCAAGGATCTTGCTGACTTGGGGTTGGTCAGACTTCATAAGGTTGCACTTTTTTCTCTTTTTAATGACATTATTTGACGGATTTATATCCTGATGCTGACTTGCACGTGAATTTCAGGGCATGAAGGAGAGCTGGTTCATCCCCACAAAGTTGGCGACTACTCTTTCAGTTAGTTTGTCAGATACATCAACAAGGAAGCAGGTACATGTTAAAGCTTTTGAGATCTCACCCTCTGCTTTCTGTCGGTAGCCTTTTTTGCGTGTATATATGATATATCTTCTAAGTTCTGAGTTCTGACGTTGCATGGGTTATATATCACTTTTTCTACCGTCAGTTGTAATGTTAATAGTTTTTCAGCTCATATCCTGTTGTAGCTTCTTTTTGCTCCGTTCTTTTCTCTTAGAGTCGGAACATAGTTCTTTCCTCAAATTGCTTTCAATATACTATATTTGTCCTCTTTTACCTTCTCCTCATTGCTCATGCGATTAAACATTGTCACCAAAACATCCTTTTCCACAGTTGGGCTAATTTATACATTTCCTTCAGTATTTCACATATTTGTACTCCTTGGCCATATTGCACAACTTTCATCGAGCTTTCTCTGTGCAGGGATATGTGGTGGTGGAGACAAATTTTAGAATGTATGCATATTCATCATCAAAGCTACATTGTGAGATTCTTCGTCTTTTTGCGAGGTATTCGACTATCTCCAATCTTTGTCTGCTATTGTTTATGACACTTTTCCTAACTTTATTGCTGGTCTTATTGATCATATATGATGTAATATAGTATGACTCTGGAGGCATAGTCTAAAACAATAAATACAGTCGTGGTCAGTTTGATTTCAAAATGAGGTAAAATGCGGAACTCGGCTTGAATCTAAATCACAACGGATAGAAAATTCTTGATTCATGGACTCAACTTTTAATTTCCATATTTCAATGGTGATTCTGGATTGTGATAAAATAAATCAAACTGGCTCAATAAAGTGGTTGCGCTTCTTTCTCTTGTGAAGAAGCGGTCCTTCGATGCAGTTCTCGATGCAATTTTCATCTTGGGTCATTCGAAAACAATCTCTTTGAGTTGTTAACACAAGGGTAAGGTTGCGTACATCCAACCCCCTTACCAGTTACCCCCCCGCAGTTTGCAGGAACACTGGGGTGATGATGTTGTTGTATGGAGTCAACTTTTACATTCTTGGCTGTTGATTTTCTTGTTTTCACTATAGTAAATAAATTTATGTGTCATAATGCTGACCATGTGCACCTCCAGTTACTGTAATCTTGATTCTCGAAATTTCTTGCTTGTGTATTGATCCCGAATGTGTCTGGTTTCTGAAATCCATGTGTGTCTACTCCCTACCTTGTGCAGAGTAGAATACCAGCTTCCTAACCTCATTGTATCAGCAATCAACAAAGAAAGCTTGTATAATGCGTTTGAAAATGGCATAACTGCAGATCAGGCAAGTGTTCTTTTTCCTTTTCCTTTTATCTAGTTGAACTTTCTCCAGTATGCTCACATCAGCTGAGCACTCAACCTATTGGGTTGTTTATCTGAAAGCGAGAATCAAAAGCTTTAACTGACGATGTTTTCTTTTGAAACGCTAGTGGTTTTGTTCATTCTTATTCCAGTCCGCAACTTGTCAGCTTCAAGGGTATTTCAATTCTCACCCTATTTTAGCTTAGAGAAATTATTTTTAATTTTTCTTTGTAGTCTTCTAGAAGCATGTGATCTAAATCGGCAAGTGTTTGGACGTAGGATATTTACATGAATAATCCTAGCTTCATCTCAGCAGAATGTCAATTTAAGTAATCTGACACCAGATCCTGGCAGCATACTCTTTTTAAACCTGAAATTATTTTCTTAACAGCCTCTGTTGTTTGAAAAGTGATAACTAATAGTCAAAGCTATGCACGTCCTTCATGGTTTGATACCCATTGCACTTTCTGTGTCTCTCGTCATTTATCTTTGGAGATGCCTGGGTCGAGAATTGATGATCAGTTCTCGAGTTACCATCTTTCATGATCCTTAGTTATCCATAACTTCAATTTGAAATGGTTACAGCATTTAGAATCATTTAAGGAAGCCTTACACCCAAATCTATCTCATACGTACTGGTTCTGAAAATGTACCAGTACAGTGACGCTGAGAGCTAATTGCTTTAGGCCCTTGTATTGATTTGCACAGTGCCAGACCAAATGCTTCCAATGGAAGACGAGAACTGAAAGTGCTTGCTGCTTTAAACTCAGCATGCGGTCTTTTTTTTTAAAAATTAACATGTATCTTGGGGTCAATTGTGTTCTTCGTTCGATGTTAAGGGAGCCACAAAGGTCAGTTTTGATACCTTGTTGATGTTAGTGACTTGGTGGTGTTAGCCTTGCTAGAGTGCATGAAGGCACTTGGTGGTTGGCTGGAGGTGAAGGATTAGTGACTTGGTGATGTTAGCCTTGTTAGAGTGCATGAAGGTTTTTTTTTAGGTGTGTGTAATAATAATTGATTGCATTTTGTGTAAATACAAGATTGTAATAAGGGTTTATTGGTCCGATTTTTGCCAGAAGAGGAAATGGGTAGATTGGATTGGAATTTCCCAAAAAGGAAAGTGGGTAGAATGGAGGGACTATTAAACAAATAATTCGTTGGAAGTTTGGAATATAATGTTCAAGAGACAATATCGTTTAAGACTTAATCTTGACTCTTTAGGCTATCATTAGAAAAAAATTGGCAATTGTCAGTATGTACACAGAACTGCACTGGGGTGGAAGGGTTAAAGTTGGAGAAGATATCACTATCTGTATATTTTCATAATGGGTATGGCTCCAAGCCTCCAATTCTTCAATGGCTTTATAAATCTTTTTCCACATTTGCAGATAATCACTTTTTTACAGCAAAATGCACATCCTCGTGCCGCTGAGCGTGTGCCGACTGTTCCAGAAAATGTCACTGATCAGGTTTCTAGAAGCTTCTGTTATTGTCCAAGTATATATCATACATGTTTTTATCCCCTAAATTTTGTTATTTTGCTTCAAGCTTCTCTATAATGTAAAATTATTCTTCTAGAGGTGTTGTATTACTGAATTAGATGCCAAGACATTTGTCTCATTGTCTGTCAGTTCACAGATTAACTCTTGAGTTACTTGGATTGGACAGATTAGGTTGTGGGAATCGGACTTAAACCGAGTTGAAATGCTACCTGCTCAGCTTTATGATGAATTTCCTTCTCAGGTACAATTTTTTTCCAATTTCCAGTATAGTTATAAGCTCACTTTTATTTTAATATGGAATGTCATGTGATAAAGCAAAATAGCTCACTAAATTGACTTCACTCCGTATATCCTGACGTTATAGTCAAAATACGCAAATCTCATGCAAGTTGCAATGCAAAAGTGAAGATGAGGATGTGGTACATCTAACCTTTTTACGTAGCCGTAAGTAGTAAACCTCGCAAAAGAGAACACAAGTAGATTAACTGGTTTAATTCTAACTTGATAGCGAAGTCAACTCTAACTCGAACCAAAACTGCCATATGTGAAAATGGCCCACAACCCAAAATATTGAAGCAATTAGACCTTGTATAGGTTTTGAGATATAAAAAACATTCGATATTTCGAATGTAGCATATCACTCGGAGAAATTACTCTTTCATGGTCTACGACTGTGTGGGACCATGACAAAAAAAACCTTTCCTTTCCTTTCCACCTTATTCCTGTGGCCAATCTGTAATGCCACTGACATTATGCAGATACAAATGGATCATTTCACCTGACGTGAAATCAACCTAACCTGGATTAGAGACAATCCAAAATGAAGTAAAACTGAGATAACTCAATCCCAAAAATTTCCGACATTTATCCAAATTGAACTGAACCTAAACTACGATAAGGCTTAACCAGAATTAATAATTTAACCTGTTTGTTGCTTTCTAGCCATAATGATATAGGACAAAGGAGAACCCACCCCAAAAGCTAGCTCAAAGGGTGGTAGAGCCTTTGTCCTATAGAAATCCCACATCAACCCCCCATTTGATCGATGTGGGATTCATCTCCCATGCCATGCAATGGGATCAGTCCGTTACACATAACTGGTTGAATGATTAGGGAAATGCTCACGTAGATGTCTACATTTCATTCGAGACCACCTTGATGCATTCATTTCATGCTAGGGTGTGTTTGGATTGAAGGATTTGGGAGGGGAGGAAATTGGATCCCTCCATTTCCCTTCCCTCCTATTTCGGTATCCAAACAAGGTCTTAATTTGACCACTTTAGTTTTATCTGCCTTTGTATATTGTAGGAGCTATTTGATGCTGCCTGTGACTTTGCCCGTCAATATGGGGGTTTGCTGTGGGAGGACACAAAGCGTAAGCGTCTCATCGTGAAAACTGAGCTTCATACTGAGATGCGAGACTATCTTCGCCGTCAAAGATAAATTCTCTATCAGCATGAGCTGTGATGAAATCATACTAACGCGTTTGTGCCCTATTTTCTTGTATAGTCAGTTTTTTGCTTGCATTTAGGGAGTAGGGTTCAATCCTATTTACGGTAGTGATTCCCATTTTATTTAGGTCAAAGACCTACAAGGCTACACTAAACTGCAATTCGGTTCATTTATAGTAGTATGCAATTTTTTATATAATTTTCAGCGCGGTCTTTTGTAAATCATTGGTTGAAAGCATCCCTAGGTGGATGTAGCGACTTCGTACCCGCATTCAGTTATATTTCATTCAAAGAGGCAGAACTAAAATATTTCTACGTAATATGGCTGAAACGAGAAACTCATCCAACTCGTCATAAACAGGGTATTCATGAAAAAATGATCGAGGCTTTTAATTTAAATTGATTCAGGTTGGTTACGCTGTAGTTCCGAGCTAATTTCAATTGAATTTAGGTTGATTTGGGTTTTGGGTGCAATTCATGTCGTTCATTTTGGATGTTTGACTTCGGTTGAATTTCATTTAGATGAGTTTGATTGGTTTATCGAGTTTGATTATTTTACCTCCTTTAGTTGTTTCTGATGCATGTGATTTAAGACTAGATCAGTTCATGGACTATACATTTGATCACTACTAGTGCTAGTGTAATTCTTAGCCTTATTATAATAAAGTTTTCGAGTATTGTTGTAAGGATTATGATTTTTACTATAAATTTTTTGAGTTCGTCCATTTAAGCGTTAATCTCAAAAACATTATAGAAGCTCAGGTAAATTCGAGTTTTAATTTCAAAAAAGTAAAATGTAATTTATAAACTTTAAAAAGCCGGGGAAGAAAAACTGAAAAAGTACCCATATAATATTAGATGTGTGTTCCTTTTTCAATTTAAGACCCTTTATATTTCTCAAATTGTGTTTTCCTCTCAACATAGTTTTTTTTTTTTTTTTTTTTTGATAAGGTAAGAAAACTAGATTGATCCTCGGGTATAGGACCAACCTATTTCATCCTTTCGGATGAGCGAGGTAAGTTGTGGCCATTGACTTTCAAACCACCTCGAAAGAATTGGACAAGAGTGTCCAATAGAGGCCATAAAGTCGGCGACTTTGTTGGCCTCCCGAAAGCAATGTTGAACTATCACTTCCTCAAAGAAATGAAAACTTAATTTCACATCCTTGATAATGCTTGAGATTTCCCATGGAATTTGCCAAGTACTACGAATTGAGTTAATAACACAGAGATTGTCACCTTCAATTATCAATTTCGAAAGTCCTAGAGATTTAGCAGCCAAAATACCTTCTTTTAAAGCGAGGGCTTCCGCAACCAAGATGCTATTAGATCCACACGTTTTTGCTCCTAACAAGATAACTTTACCATTATGGTCTCTTAAAGAGTAACCTAAAGCAGCTTTATTCCCAACTACTTTTGATCCGTCAAAATTTAGCTTTATAAAACCAGTTAGAGGTTTTGCCCAACCGATTTGTTTCTTACTACTAATAGTGTTTCTAGTTGAGTCATCTTTATCAGGATTGTCGAGATCCTTAAACTTAGTCTCATTCCAAACTTTTATCCCATTAGTGCATAAAAGAATAAGTTTGTTGGTATTGACATGAACATTATTAAAAATAAGGCCATTTCTAAAAAACCAAGAATTCCACCAAATGAAAATAATTTTAATGAGATCGGCTTTTGAGGTTAACTCTTTCAAAAAGTTAAGTTTTGACACAAAACTTTGATTTGCAACATTATTATAAGTTGCTAAAAAATTATTAAAACTAATAATGCCCATATATTGGATAGCTGAACCAATCAAGGGACATTTGAAAAAGAAATGATCTCGATCCTCAATAGGATGATTGCACAAAACACAATGAGCTGGAACATCAATATGGCTTTTACGCAACCTATTTTTTGTAGGCAAACCATCAACACACGCTTTCCAAAGAAAAATCTTTAACTTGGGAGGAATATTTAGCTTCCAGATCCAATAAAAATCACATTTAATAAGGCTTTGAATGGACAAACCTTGTGCCAGCCATGTTGCTGTTTTGGTAGAGAAAGTTCCATCCACCGATAATCCCCAGATAAGAGTATCCGGAATCTCATTGTGCGGTAAAGGAATATCAATTATCTGTCTGACAACTTCAATATCAACTAACGCAGATAATTTACCAATATCCCATTGTTTATCAGGGGTGATGAAATCTTTCACCAAAAGATTAAGATCGTAACCATGGGCATCAATAGAGTTGTTAATAAGAGGATAAGAAAATACCCAATTATCAGACCAGAATTTAATGCTACAACCATCACCAACTTGCCATCTCAAACCCTTTCGAAAAAGACTCCTTAAACTCATAAGCTTACGCCATTGCCAAGAACTATTTGAATTAGGTTTATGGTCAAAGAGTGGGCAATATCTCAAATACTATTAGAGATGGGTCAATTTTCCGTCTAGAGAATAAAATATTAAGACCGTCATTTTCATTTAAAAGAAAAATCATTCATTTATTACTTATCAATAAAAGAGTGTTATACAAATGGACTGTTATATAGTATGAGACCGTCTTACACAATAATGAGTGTCCAAACTAATGTGAAAGGCAGATGCCTTAGGAAATTTCGTATGGTGCCCTCAAGAAGAAAACAGAAGGGACGAAACTTCCAAGAAGCCACAGAAACTATCAGCTTATGTGCAGTAATAGCTAATGCTATCAGCCTCATGAAATCTTCCCCCATCACGAATACATTATTCTAGCAAATGTCCTCTAGCCTGTTTCGTAAAGTCGGTAAAACATAAAGTTCAAACCCCGTCAGTATCATATCTAACCTTACAGAACCAAAAAATCATACCAGAACATTATTTAGCCAAGTGTTATTACTTATTACAAAAAAAATATTGGTTTACTTTTATTCTAAGTTGTATATATATACACAAGTACACAACCCTATACTTGCATAGTTGCATGCACAATATCATTCACAAACAGATAAGCCAAAGTTATAGTTGACCTTTAGGCATACATTAAATAACACATCAAAGAAATTAACCAAATTGTAAGAGTTGCGATGAGCATGGATAGATCATCTAGATTTTGCATGAGAACAACTCTCAAATTAGCAAATTCAATCATGTTATTGGCTGGCATTGCAATTCTTATGTACTCTGTCTGGATCATTGTTGTTTGTTTACGTGATTACCAAAAACATCATTTCCCTTGGTACGTTCTTCCCCTTTATTCCAATCAATTATTATTACGGCGTATTTATGTAAAAACCGTTGTATAGTGTTACAATAGTCCTGTAAACGAGTTTTTAAACAACTAAAACACAAGTTAAGATCATCTCCATTTCTTTTACTCCATGTAGGTTTATACTCCGTATAATTGTATAGTATTTCTCTTCCACATCATCATCCATTACTTATATTGCCGGCCGTTAATCGTTCAAAGGAATAATCCTAAGTCGTTTACAAGTAATGAAAAGGATCCAAATTGCTAAAATAAGTACTACTGTACTACTCGATATCTTATTTTATAATTTATGTACTCAAATTCTTTTTTCTTAAGCATTGACTAAATATCCGTTACATAAACGTGCCGAGCACTAATATGAGTCATCGTCCCTCTTCAAAATTGAGACTAAGGAATAATCAATGATTTTGTATTGGCAGCTTCAAACACAACAACATGTAGAAGAGCATTGTAGTTTTAATTCAACTTCAAGTATATTTTTTCGGAGCGTTTCAAATATTTAGATTACAAATAGTTTTCTTATGTCAAAATGAAAATATGACTAAGTTTATAAGTATTGTTTCCGAGTTACATTGTAGTTTTTTGGGTTAGATATTTATTTGAAAACAAAAAAACTTTACAACAAAACACATAAACATTACAGCTCTTCTGACGGAAGACGGGAACTATCTGTCACAAGCTGAAAAATGGATAGTGTCTGTCTCACAATATGCAAGTGGAGGGCCGGCAAATGGATCCCCCATTCCCCCCACTTGCCCTTCCACTTGCATATTGTGAGAAAGACACTATCCGTCTTCAACTTGTGACGGATAGTGCCCGTCTTCAATGAGAATTTGTGTTACAACTAAGCGCTTGAACTTAAAATTATAACTCTAGTTGTAGTACAACTGGTGGTATAATCTACTAACTGGTTGTCAAAGCAAGATGAAATTGAAGCTGACCCAATACATGAACAAATAATGCAGGTTTCTATGGGTGTGTATTGGTACAGGGGCCATTTTCTGTTTCACAGCATTCATAGGCCACATAGCAGTAGCCAGAAGGAATAACTGTCTACTTTCTTTGGTATCCTTTTAAGTTACTTCACTTTCATAACAATTTCAAGTTTAGTTGGCTTGCTTTTAAATGCTTATAACTAACGATAATTATCATTCTCGACCAAGTTTTTGTTACGGGTCATCTATGTGTTTCAATACACAACAAATGTTGCATACATCCGATACCCTTACTTTCTTATATACGGAGTATAAGTGAAAGCAATCCAAGGCATTTGAGCCATTAGGGTGATAACGATACGTCTGGTCCAACTGTCCAAGACTATCTATTAGTCATTTGATAATATTTTTCGAACCTCAAATCTTATACATATAATGTTTTCAAACTTAATTATGAATCCGACAGTATATACTGGCAGTGTTCTTGCTACTTTTGGCTGAAATTCTAGTCACAGCAGATGTCTTCCTAAACGACGACTGGGATAAGGTACCACATTTTACTCAACTTAAACACCCACTACTCTGGAATGTTAATTTTTTTGTATACTCCGGCCATCTCCGTGACAACAAATTTCTTCAATTGTTTCGACAGGACTTTCCAAAAGATCCTACGCACAGGTTTGATGATTTCGTTGATTTTGCTGATGATAATGAAAAAATCTTCAGTTTCTTAGCCATCTTATTGCTATTCTCTCAGGTTATGACTTACTTCTTAGATCAATATCCTTTTAATCAAATTCGGATATTCTTTTTTGTTTCAGTAACTATTAACCATCTTACTGATTAAGCACTAAAATGAATTCAATAACACATATGAGACGTCTTTACATGGAAGAACAACCCAACAACTTGCGTTTGAAAGAGAAGTACATATGGAATTAGGTTGATCGATGATGATAGTCATTAAACTATGTTGTGTTTATTATAATGCGAAGTTATAGCATTTGATCGACGGTGAAAACACGAGTTAATAATATCAGCTGTGTACTGATACAATGATTTTATCATCGAAAATTGCAGGTGGTTTCATTTATACTAGCCATGATACTAAGAACAATGCACCATAACCATCGATCCTTCCTGGAGGATGAAAACGACGATCAAATCCCGGTTGGCGCTCCTTACGTTCTGGGTCACCCACAATATCCTCCCGAAACACACGTGCATGGAGCTGGCGATGCTTTACTGGAGAAAGATTCATACAAGCCCCATCAAGAGAAAGGAGTTTGGTCTATGTTTGGCGGTGGTGGTACTGCTGGATATCCACCTATCCATCCTTGAATATGATACGCATACAGTTGATGTGATATTTATTATACCGTAAATGCTTCAGTTATTTTTTATCTTCAATATATTCCTTCTTTATCGAGTTGGTGATGAACAAGCTCTACTAGAAAGTTACCAGTTTGCCAGTATGGTGAAATTTCTACCAGCAGCTTCGCAGTCGTGTGATAATCTATCATTTTTAGAGACATTTATCAGCTTTGTGCAGTTTTGGATTTATTCCTGCTATTTATTTTGAACTATAAGCTATCATAGTCCAAAACAAGAATGGTTTTCATAAAATAGAGTGTTGAATGATACATGGGCACACCATGTAAGATGCGTCTATCCGAGTTTGGGTAACATTGACCGTAAGCATTTGTTGGAATGAATAGAGATGACTCTGAACACCTACAAATACCCCTTATTACAATCTCTAAAGATGTTACAACTTACAACTCTCACATGTCCCAAAATTGAAGGACTGGCAGAAAAGAAATGGACACAATTAACCATTTAACACGATGAATCATATAATGATAAAATTATATAGTATGAAATGTACAGCGCATCGGCACTCCCAAAGATAGGTTTGCGAAGATTCCAAGCCCTTGTTTTATTATTAGTTTCATTTTCAATCAATTTACCCATTTACGGATCGAGCGGGTCTTGACCCTAAATAATACTTCTAGGGTCAAGGCTTTTTCGGACGGTTTCATACAATTATTAAAAATAAAAAGAATCAAGATACATTATCGGCCATAAACAGGAAATAGATTCAATACAAATCAACAAACTCAATCATATCATTCAGTAAATGCAAATAGAGTAGCACAAATGAGACATCATATCAATACCAATCACAACAAACCATACAAATCAACTGAATTGTCTTGTAATAGTATATATAAAAACAAGTAAGCATACAAAACAACAAGCGGGGATAGCTCAGTTGGGAGAGCGTCAGACTGAAGATCTGAAGGTTGCGTGTTCGATCCACGCTCACCGCATTTTTTCGCTATTTGAAACTTTTTTGAATTTACGTTTTTCCTTACTGATTAAAACTTTTTTGATCTACGTTTTCGCATTTTTTTTCCCCAGTTTAAAACCTTTTTTACATTTACGCTTTTTTTCAAACCTTTTTTACATTTACGCTTTTTTTCCCTATTTAAAACTTTTTTTGGATTTACGTTTGCACTTTCAAATATGAAAGGATCGTTGTATAAATTTTCATTATTTGCACTTGTCTATCCAAATATTGGGAACAACAATGAATGCTCAAAGCATGCAAGTCGGCTATTGCATTGATCAACGATTGTAGCAAACACCATTAGAATTAGAAGGATACCCTCCATAGATAGCCATAAAAGAAGCGCTACAAAATGGCAAGGATAATACGGAGTAATGTTACGTCTTAATAAGAGGCCTCGCAACTTCTTTATATAACGATAGCAGATGTCGGCCTAAATGAGTTGGAGATATTCTTCACATTTTGCAGCATCATATCTTAAAACTTCTTGGTATTGAAGTTAATTTTGATTGAAATATGTAATGAATAGTCGGTAAATTAGTATATGGACACAGTAGCTGGGGCACAATTATCTTGGATAGATGATCTTACCGCAGAGCACATAACAATCACAAGAGAAACCGAGTTAAACAAGGCAATACGGCTGTTTGAGACCCTTTTTTCTTTGGATTGACAAAGCTGTACAAGCATGTACATATTTTCCTAAATACGGATTACCAAATTTTGAAACACACATCCTTCATCCTGCCTACCGCAGTTAAGGCAGCATTTTACGACATGACACTGCAAAAGATCAAAATCAATTGCATCTCTAACTAAGCCTACTGTCGGTTCAGAGTCGATGTCATTTCAGGTGGGAGTCATAGGCGTCAAATAAAGATTCAGGAACAATCAAGGGCAACTTGTCTATGTACATGAACAGCCTCCTGAGATTCTCCCTCGTTAATGTCTTCATATCGAGCACGTCATTGCTGTCAGTGTACACCCAGAGATCACCCGAGTTTACCCTCTTTAGACTATCTCGGCAGAAAGGGCATGACTGTGACCGTGACCGCCTGAAACGCACGACAAGAGAGCATAATAAGGACAATAGAACATCCATCAAGGCAAGATAACAGAATTCACCAAGCATGAGAGATATCTAAATTAAGGCCAATTGGATGCAGACATTTACATGTCATAGCATGATAGTGGTATTAACTCTCAACAAGAAACTCGATCTTGAAAACAGTCAGATTTCTGATTTCAATCGTCGCCACATAAATGCCCCCAACCTGCCTAAAAATATGGTAAAAGTTGCTCTTAGAAGCAATATTCTCCAGTTATCCCAAAATCGGATACTACTAGTCAGAAATTCACATGTGAAATCAAATGAAGGAAGTGGGGGAGTTCACTCTCCGACATGTTGGCCAACAGAGCGAAGCTCCTTCTTTAGGCCGCACCGAACCAGATTGCTATAAAGATGTTTCAGACTTTAATGAGGTCAATAAACCCAATTGCCAGGAAAGCAGAAAGGCAATAAGCCAACAAAGAATCAAAAGGGACGAAAGAATTTACCAGTCTCGATAGCACTTGAGGCACATGACATGGTTGCAATTAGGCAGCACAATTTTGCTACAATTCTCCATACAAATACCACACTCTTCTTCTCTTTCAATGTCATCATCGGAGAACGGAATACATTCCTCCTCGTCTCTTTTGTGATATTTCTCCATGAAAACAGCTTTCTGTTTTCTATCTTCTGTATCAGTAATACCATTTTCAAGTTGCAATAGGGATGGAAAAATTACCGCTGCCCACAGCAAGAGCACATATCAATAACTGACAAGTAAAGACATAACACACCACTATGACACCATCACAGAAAAGATTAATCCCTTCATCTCGTATTTATTGTCCCCGTAACTTTGATGGACAACATATGTCAGTTTTGACCACTACTTTCCTACATGTACTTGAGATAAAACACAAGACTTGTTTTTTATCAATCTGAAAAAACTCGGAACTATCGTACTGTTAAAATGCTGGTGTAAATTCACATCAATCCATCACCGAAGTCCAAAGGAAACAATATAAACAGGATGGTAGGAGTATGTATTAGGCCATAACATACCATAAAACTCTCGAATACTTGCTTTCCTTTCATGTGTTGACATGGTAGTGGTGCCATCAACATAGACCTGGAGATGAATAAACAGATTATAATAGGCAAAGATCACAGAATAAAAACCTGCTGAACATCAATCACGTGAATAGGAATATGTAGAGAAGTATTTACCTTATAGATTAGAATTCTCAACAAGCCCAAAGCTCCCGCCAGGTTACAATCAGTCCACTGTACCAAGAAAAGCAAGAAGTGAGCAGCAGGAGCATAGGACATTCTCATTTGAAGGCAGGCACCATCGTATTCTCTAGAGAGCTCAGATGCCCTACAAGACAAAATAAATGGAATAAGGCCACAGCAAAGACAACAAAAATAGTACAACATCACATATTCCAGAGATGGGCGAAAACTAGCAAAGTTGAAAGCGGAAAAATATGGAGCAATCTGACTAAACACTTAGCGTCGCCACTATGCGACTAGCAAAATAGAACCCTAGACAAGACAAAAGACCCTTTCTCAATTTTGGTTATAAACCGTTAAAGGTTCGCTAGCTCACAATGTTCCAAAAAATCATAGCAAATATAGTGGCATAGTGCGGCCTCAATGTAATAATAGGTCAAAACTGGAAACCTCTATTGTTTCAATAGGATCTCAACATCCAAAGTACAGATTATAATATAACAAACTAATGAACATTAAATTAATCAAATTGCTGCATCATTATACCCATACAATTATACAACTAGCTTAAATTTAACTCAACATTAACTTCAAAACTGAACCTTCCTGACATCATATTCACCAACCCTGCACTCAAATCCTCAAACAAATAATTCTATAATGTGGGGGTTTTGTGGAAACACCAATACAAACACTTTAAGAACAATAATTATTGCGGAAGACTCTTGTACTCTATACAACAGTTCTTTGTATGTTAAATAAGTGTTTATCCAATCAAAAGGCCGTCGTAAGACGGTCTTATTCTATAATTTGTGATTTAAAAATCACACTTCATCATACCCCAACCTAACTACTTTCACCATATTAACATTTAATTACCTCTCCTCTCTTCTGTAAGAATTTGTGTTTAAAGCCAACTTTAATAGTGAATACATAAGTACCTCTCCTCTCGTCGTAAGAATTTGTGTTTAAAGTCAACTTTAATAGTGAATAAATAAGTAGATTTTTAATATAAGCGCACAAAAAGTCCATTTGCTATATCATGAAGAGTGCTACCGACCTTTACCTTCCAATCTCCTCTCACCCCGTCTCAACCTTCTCTTCTCAATCTCAACCACCTTAAAATAATGTTCATTTTTTTTGCACAAATGTCAACTAGGAAGGTAAAATAAATGTTATTTTAATGAAATATTAGAGGAGAAAGATTGAGAGAATACCCAAAAAGAGGTGGTGGACCTCGTCATATTAGAGCTAAATAAACCAAAAATAATATCAAAACTTGTGGCATAATTTACAACCAAAATAGCTCATAATCAGCAAATTTTAGAATCATACTCCCTCTCTCCTAGTCATTTGTTTACCTTTGCTTTTGACACAAAGACCAAGCCGAAGGGAGGGGACCATTTGTGAGTAGGGGCATTGTATGACAAGCGGACAATAGTCCTATACTCGTATTGGGGATCAAATTACTCATAGAAATTCTTCCTAATATAGAAAGGTAAACAAATGAATGAAACAGCCTAAATAGAATTGGTAAACAAATGACCGTGATGGAGGAGGGAGTATAAGAAATTCTCAGAACATTTTTTCACAAACTGACTACAACAACATAACCCCAAGGTGGCTCCCGTAAATTGCGGAGTAACAGCCTTACCCCTGTGTTAGCAACACAATACAACACAAGGGGGCTGTTTCCGAATGAACCAAGATGAAAATTGTATCGAAAAGTGCATAAGAAATTCCCAGATATTATCAAGTCTTAAACAAGCAATTCTCAACAGGGGTTAGAAAAATAATCAAAATAAAGAGTAAAAGTGAAATTATTAAAAGACTTACAGAGTATTAGCATGCTGAATATCAGCTTCAAGACCTTTGAGAGAATCCTTGAAGGACTTTCGCATAGAATCAACATACATTTCTTAAATATTAACCCTTTTTTTCCCTCTAAAACTTTTCTTAAGGCAGAAAAACAAAGTTACCAGCCAAATTAATCAAAAACCCACCTTCAAATTGTATTATAAATAAAACCCAATCAATTAATTGATTGAATTTTGGTACCCAAATAACAAAGTTTCAATCTTTTCACCCAGAAATCCTAAAAAACTTAGGTTTGCATAACTTGGGCATATAATTCACACAGAAAAAGGATAAATACATACAGATAATATCACACACACTCTTTTCTCTCTCTAGAATAAGAACTAAGAAGGAGGTTTAATCTTATCTCTTAAGAAAAGAGAAGGGTTTTTGCATATTTTTCTGGGTTCTTCTTTTCAACTACTTTGTATTGTTTTGGGTGTTTCTTTTTTTGGTCTTCTCAAGGTAGTAATCAAGATAGAGGAGGTGGGGTCGCAGTGGACCACCACATGAAATTTTTCTAACAAATTATCCAAACGGTGTCGTGTTTTTCGTCGATAAAAAATCTACGGGATTTTAAATCCCGATTTCACATCAAAATCTCATTTTAGATATATATTATTTGTCTCTAAGTTTAAGACATTTCAAATACATATTAAATCATCTCATTTATTGTTTAGAATATATCAAAAAAAATTGTCTTTATTACCGCCACTTGATAATACTTAACCCGTCTTAAGTTTTGAATTAATAGTACTCATCTTAAGACTGTTGGATTTGGTAGGATGATTTATGCGCCAATTTGGATCTTTTGCATGTCTTGACAAAAGATTGGGATACTTAAGTTTAAGAACGGTTAAATATACCTAAAAAGGTTTGTCATATATGCCCACGTAGGCTGATAATCCTGATATTTGACCATCCTTAAGCATAAGACAGATATCTCCGTCTTAAGTAATAGAATTCGCCACTTCTTTTTCGGGAAAAAAATTACGCATCGGATATATTACCTCATGGCTCATACCCTTTTAGTTTTTGAGCTTACATGTATATTTTTCGAGTACGTACAATTTACAAGATATATAATAATTTTTTAATGAAAAAACTCAAAATTAATTTAATTTATAAGTATAAATTTTGAGTAATGTTGTATTTTTTTAGCTTAATATTTAAGTAAACATGCTCAAAAACTTTATAGTAAAAACTCAAATTCTTTAAAATAAAACCTTAAAAAATTTATCATAAAACTCAGAAAGTATATAAATCAGATGTACTACCTCTTATGTATAATTCATAAACTAGTAGGTTTAATAATAAGTTCATTACTTGGTAATTTCTTTAATTAAAACTATAATTATCTAATGACTATTGTTATATTACATCTAATTGAATTTATTTTATAAAAAAAAAATATTTTTCTATTCATGTAAATTCATAAGTTTCCAAATATTAAGAGCTAGTATGTTAAATTATTAAAAATATTTCATAAAAAAATAAAAGCTAAAAAATAAAAGCTTCATTGTTAATTTTTCTTTTAGAATTCTCATATTTAAGCTTGAAATTAAATGTGTTTCATAAATCAGTAGGTCTTGCTTAAGACGGGTCGGATCTTGCAACGGGTATTTTGTGAGAGAAAATGGGTAGAGGGGACAAGGTGGGCACCCTCATGTGCTCTCCACTCACCCTTGATGGGTATTTTGTGAGAGAATATGGTATCCGTCTTAAGCTTAAGACGGATACCTCCATCTTAAATAAGAATTTGTGTTCATAAATAGTGGGAGTAGAGGGGTAATAGATGTTGCTTTTAAGGAACCAATCACATGCTTTTAATGACTTTCATTCTATTTATGGAAGATAGTAGTAGTAGTAGTAATAACTAGTTACGTATATTATGTACCATGATAATTTTCATTTACACAATAATTTGGATTAATAAAAAAGCAAAATTTTAACTAACATTTGTATGACTCTGCCCTAAACACGTTTTTCACAAAATTGTTCATTCCCAACCTTTACAAATAAGTTGAAAAATGTCTTTTGGTTAATTGAAACATAGGTGGAAAGTGCTATATAATATGCATCAGATCACAAAAATATCAAATGTCACTTATCATTTCGTCCGAATGCAAAAAAACTTGGTATACCGGTCATAGAACATGTAGATAGTCAAGAAATAACATGTATAAACATGGATGATAAAGATCACAACAAATTCATGACCAAGTGCGAAAGAAGATAGCTAAAGAAATATGACGATTTATGATATATATATAAGGAATTGAGGATGAGTGAATATGATGAATGGATAGAACATACGAGAGGAGACCATTTGCAAAATTAAATGTTGTTATTGATGCTAATGAGGTACTATAAATATCTATACAATAATATAAAAAGGGTAGATTGAGCATAATTTTGATAAAAATGTAGTTAAAAAAGTACTCTCATGATGCCACGTGGAACATCTCCATATAAAATTAAATATGCACATAACTCATCATACCCCTCTCGAAAATGGAATTAACTCAATAATAACACTCTCAATTAAGTTAAGATTTAAATAGCATCGAAACCATTCGTCTTCTACAACTGGCCAATACAATTAAAATTATTAAAAACAAAACTCTCCATTTTAGACTTGGATTCACAACCATTCATCTTCCTTATTTAGTCCCTTCAACAGCTCTGGTTATAAATAGCTAAAAATTCGGAATTGACTTACTACAGGAAACCATCACTTATTTAGATTCTTACTTGGTACTTGATTGCTGAGATAGAGAATTTATCACTCATCGATTTGGTTTTGTTAATTAGTTTTCATATGTAAAGTATGTAACTGTCTTTTATTTATTGTATGCCTTCTTTGAGCGTGCTTATTCGAAACTTTGTCCCTTCATCCTTTTTATTTTTGTTGCTTTATATACTTTACTTGCAAGTTGTAGTTAAGAAAATGAGGTAATAGTGTATGTCCATTATTTACCAGGAATAGTGTATGTAAATATGAGAAAAATAGAGGTAATTGTTATACTAATCGTGTCTAATGAGTTTGTTGTTATTGTCTATGGTAAAATGTATTATTGTGTATGGTACTTATCTGCGGGATCTACCAAATTCATACCAAAATCCAATCTTCTATGTGGATTGTGGAGGTCACTTTTTTGATGAATTACATCCCTCTTTTTTTTTAACCGTTGAAAATTATGAATGTATGGGCAGACAAGCAAGCAATAAGCAATAAGCCATAAGCCATTAAACAAACTTTTGATAATAATCTTGGGAAAAAATGTTAGATTACAACCTTTGATAAACATAATTTTGAAAATTACAATCTTATATAATTTTCTTTTGAAAATTACACCAACTAATCTCTAATGAGAAAGTACTACCAAAACTTTCACTCCGACGAAATACTAAAGCAATTTTTTAAATAATTTGTCATTTAAGTTATCTTTTATGACAAAATTCCCTTACCGACAAACACTTTTTTCTTATCTATACTCCTATATTTGAATGTTAAACTTATGCTCCTATTCATATCTTAGTTCATCAATTTCTCTCTCACTTCTGCGTTTATTCATCATCTCCCCTGTCATTTCTCTCTTACATTTATGTTCATGTTAGTTGTTGATACAAGTCGTCTTGAGCCCTAAACAACATTTATAGTTTAAATGTTATTAATTTCACTCTATTGTTTGTATCACATTTATCCCCAAATTGGAAATAATTAAGGTTAATCAATTTAATAGAAAATATTGAATTTTGAGTGAATTATCAGTTATATTTCTCCAAATAAGGCTTTGACGTGGCACCTACTTCACCAGACCTGCTTAATCGGAGTAACTACACAATAAAGAAGAGACTTAATTGCAGATTTGCGGAAATTGACACAATTGACTTATTGAAAGGGGTTTTGTGGGAAGAAGAAAAGATTTAAGAGAGAAATTAGTGTGAGAAGTAAGGTTTAATGGGTAAAGTAGATCTGTTATAAGGGACGGGTATATCGGTAAGTATTCACAAAATATCACCGGAATCCCCATTTTTATGCAACTTTCAGTGAGAAGTAGATAAGGCTGTAATTTTCAAAACGAAGTTTATAAAAGCCTGTAATCAACAATTTTTCCATAATCTTATGAATGTTAGATGATAATTATGAAGCATTATAATAGAAGAATGGTCTAAGACACCTCAAGATGTCAAAAAGGCGGCATCTAATATGTAAACAAAGATCAATTGTTGTCTTTGTAGCTTATTGATTACTAGAGAATTTGGGTTGGAAAAACAAACCCCTGAATTTCACGGGTAACAAAATTAGTTGGTGTTAAAAGAGTAGCTTGAGTGGTATTAGATTTCGATTTAGCAACCTCTTAAGCCTCCAACAAACATGTTAGTTTTGAGAAATACTAGCACATTAACGTTGTCGTCCCTTTTAATTTCGAAGTTTAAC
Organism: Heliosperma pusillum; assembly: GCA_022085475.1. Classification (NCBI taxonomy): domain Eukaryota; kingdom Viridiplantae; phylum Streptophyta; class Magnoliopsida; order Caryophyllales; family Caryophyllaceae; genus Heliosperma; species Heliosperma pusillum. The sequence goes on along the minus strand of JAIUZE010045722.1, from coordinate 12,320 downwards.
CATCACTTTATTCAACTCCTTTATATCCATAAAGATAACTAAGCAACTCTTTGAGTGCTTTTTTATTTTCCTAACTCATATTGACATCATTTAAATATTTTAAAAGCTATTTTTTTATTTATGAATTCGTATTGGCATCATTTAAATTTTTTGAATGTTATTTTTAATTTACATGATTTAAATTCCAAATTATCATGGATAGAACTGGATTTAAAAGAAATATATATATATATAAAATGGCCAACGAATATCCTGAAGTAACCCGTGATTTTCACGGGTAGCAAAACTAGTTTTGGAATTGAATAAGTTTGAATCGTATTAACTATTAGTGTACTAGTTTGAATTGTATTAACTATTAAACGTTATACTATTATTTTGGTTGTCTTGCCAAATTTTATTTATTTCTCTATTCTTTTTCATATTTAGCTAACTATTATTATTATTATTATTATTATTATTGAAGTTAATATAGCTGAATTTAACGAGCTGAAATGATATAAACCAAATTGAATGAAGTTGTACTAAAATGAGATGAGCTAAACGGGATAGTGGGGAGCTCCATTTGCACTCCACTTACCCCCACTTGCTCTTTGTGAGAGGAATTTGACCCGTCGCAAGCTTGCGACGGGTCGGTCCGTCACAAATGAGAATTTGTGAAACGGAATTGATGGAGTTAAGCTAAATTAAAGTGGGATTAACTGAACTAAAGTAAGATGAACTAAGCTGAAGAAGAGTTGAAATTAAGTCGAAAAGAACATGACACTCTCTCTTTTCAAGGGTGACAAACCTTGACCAACTACTGTCTATGGAGAACTAATACGTACTCCCTTCATCCTGCTTATTTGTTTACCTTTACTTGTGAAATAAAGACCAAAGAGAAAGAGAGTGTGAATGACCATTTATAATCTCTTATTAACGACTCCCTCCGTCCCGGTCATTTCTTTATCATTTTCATTTAAGGTGTCTCATTCATTTGTTTATCCTTCTATATTAGAAAGTTTTCTATGAGTATTTTGATCTCCAATTGGTCTATTGTCCATTTTAAGTCATCCAATACCTGTATACCCCTTTCCACAAATAGTCTCATACCTTCTCCTTAATCTTTGTGTCAAATATAAAGATAAATAAATGATCAGGACGAAAGAGTAGAAGAATAAGTTTCCTAAAAAAAATTTAACACCAAAATTCATCCCTTAAAAAAATTCTCCAACAACCCCAACAATTGGTCTCCCATAAGACGGGTATATCCGTCTTAAGATAAAACGAGTCAAGTATTATCCCACTTGGTTAAATAAAACAATTAATTTGCTAATTATTAGAAGCTTTCCTTGTGTACATATACTATTTGACCCGTCTTAAATATTTGTCTTAAATGAGATCCTATGGAACCCAATTAGTCCGTCGGTACTCAACATGTCATGTAAATATCTCACTCCGAGATAAATAAACAATAAACAATAAACAATAAACAATAAACAATAAAAAGTGACGTTTGTCTAAAAAAACAATGGAAACGGCTATTGCCTTATCCAATCCTTTTGTATGTTTAGTCCAAAAAAATGTCTCCATCTTCAGCAGTCCCTTTCTTTGTCCATTGCTTTCGATTCTCTTGTGACTTTATCTTAAGTGGCTTAACACAATATTCTGTGCTCAAATATCTTATCTTGACTCGAAAAATATCTAGATCAAACAAAGAGGCACAAACCACCATGGTTGCTATTTTCATTGATTTCAATGATTTAACTTATGACAAAACTAGCCGAATTAGGACTATGCCATGATGTAAAGGGTAATTCTTTTATTTTTACTTTTTGAAAGTGAAGAACAATATTAGGAGTATTAGTATATTAAGAGTTAAAACGAAATTATAATACAATGTAAATCATAATTAAGTCTAATAATGGTGACCTTTGAGTTACTCCATTACTTGTATAAATACATCTGTTGGATAAATGATTAACCAAGCAATTACAAAACAACAATATCATTCACTAAATCTTATAATGGTATCAGAGCCTCTTTCTTGAGGTCTCTAAAACCGCTTCCGCATTCTTACCGGTGGGTGGCCGTAAAAAAAATGACGCCCACCGGTAGGATATTCAACCAAAATCCTATAATAAGTTTTTCTGAATAATACAAAGTTAAATCCAAAAAAAAAATTTAAGTGAAAGTCATTCTGAAATTCTGGGTGAACAAAAACTCTTAGGTTTATTTTGGAGTCAAATTTACCGTAGGCGAATAAGAGAATGTCATGATGTTGTACATCGTATATTCTTATGCTAATCTTCATATTCACAAAGCATTACGAAGATAGATCTTCACTACAAAACGAACTCGGGAAACTGACGGATAAAATCCGTCAGAAACACCAAAATTTCGTCAGTAAAGTCAATTACTGACGGAAATTCCGTCAGTATCGTGCGTCACTTCAATTGGTAACAAAAAATTGACTTTTGACGGAATTTCCGTCAGTAAATGGGTTTACTGACGGATGATTCGTCAGCCAATTTAACTGAAAAGTCAAGATGAACTTGTCCGTACTGACGAAATTTCCGTCATTAATGTCAAGATTATCTTGACTTTACTGACGGAAATATCCGTCAGTACTTAATGTAGCAGTGGCTGGATACAGCAGCCTGCTGTGCAGCCAAAATGCGTATTTTGCATTGTTTTAAACGGTGAAAATTTCAACAAAACCTGCAATACAGAAAATACATTCGTCCACCGCAAAACGGTAATTCATACTCACGTCGACCGCATGAGCGGGAATCAACAAAAGGCAACAAAAATAAATCGGAAGATCGATGGAAATTGGAAAAAAAATCCATTACATAAAAAGTTAAACAAATTCATACAACTTTCTTACAAACTTACAAATTTAACGGGTTCACTAACTTAGACAAAACTAATGTATTTGACATAAACACTAACTTAAGTAGATGATAAACTACTAACCTAAAGGGGTAACGGAACCCCGTCCAAAGTCGTGCCCGTCGTCCGTGTTGTCGTTTCTTGGACGTGGAGGAGGAAAATGGCACAAGCCCGGGGGAAGAAATTTCATCAACGCCGCTTGCATGGCGGCTATTTGCTCGGCTTGGCTCTCCATTTGTTGTTGATTGGCCCGTATTTGAGCTTCAAGGGCAAGTCGGGCGGCTCGCTCATGTTCTCGTTCATTCGCAAGTGCACTCAATTGCTCCTTCATTTGAGTATTTTCACTTGCGAATCGAGTGTTATCAGTAGGATTGTAGGAGAAAGATGCGCGTGCACTTTTGTTGCAAGGTGGATCATACCACACTTCTTTGCCCTTGTCTCCCATCCCGAACAGCCTCGACTTCTTATCGAATCCATCTGCAGCTTTATAGTATGCATGGAACTCGTCTGGGGTCTCGCCAGTTGACGTTGGCTGACTCATCTGTTCGGTGTAAGCTTCCTGAAAAAACAAAAAAAAGTTGTATAATTAAAAACATTAAGTGATAAAAACAAAACAAAGCTAATAAATAGTATTAAAGTTGGATATAAAAAAACTCCTTAGTAATAATTAGACAAGCTTACGTTTGTCTTAGCAGCTCTAGGATTAACCCACTCGCCCTTCTTGTTTTTCTTTGTTTTCTCAAACAACTTGTACGGCGTAGGATCTTCATAATATGCAATTTGTGAAGTAAAAAATAAAGAACTTACCAATTTTTTAAACGCATCGGAACAACTCTTCCGGCCTAGAGTATGGGTGGTACCAAATTATAATGGCGTGTTACGCCCCAAACTTTGGAGTTGAAAAACTTAGCGTTCTCCACAAAATGAAATTAACGGATGATTGTTTGCGGCAGTTTCTACTTCATCCTAGAGTATGGGTGGTACAAAATAGAATAATTTTCACACTCAATAATTTTCTAGAGAGAGGAACCTCCACCTTCTCTCTAAACAAAAAACAAAAACAAAACCCTATTTTGAGCCGCCGCCGCCGCCTTCCACACACACTACCTCCTCTTTCTCCCTCTACTCTTTCGCCGGAGATGGGTCTATCCCTTGGCCTATCTCCGGCGAATCGTTCTCCTCCTTTTGTGGCCTTCTAATCTGACCTCATTACGATTTCGCCGGGGCCGTTCGATCAACCGGGTTTGTGGTTTCGTTGGTGGATCGTCGGGTACTCCGTTGTCCCCTCCTCCGTTGATCTCCCTTCTCTGTGTCGCCAGCCTTGCATGCAACCCAGGTGTGTTCCCCCCTCCTCTCGCCCCTCCCCCCACGCCTGGTTTGAGTTCTCTTCTACCCACTCGTGTCGGGTCTTGTTGATGGGTATAGCTCATCCAGCTTGAATTTTTTTTTTCCCTTACGGTTACGGGTCTGGACCGATTAGGTGTTCCCCTTCCCCTTGCCCCTTTCCCCACCTGTCGGTACTATTTCTTGTGTCCGTTTTGGTCTTTGTTTATGTCTTTTATTGTGGATCAAGTTGAACTGGTTGCATGTAAGGTATGGACTTTGTGAGTCTCTGTTGGAGTTGGGATTTTCGGTTGGCTTTGGCTCGGGGTTGTGGTTGTGGTGGTTGGGCTGTTTCTGTTGGTTTTGTGGTCTTTGGAATCGTTATTTTGTAGTGAGGTCATTTGGTGGTTTTTCCTAAGGGGGTGACTTGGTAGGGTCGAGTAGGGGTTTGGTAGCGGTGTTGGTTTGGCTGGATGTGGTGGTCCGCATCCAAATATTCATGCTGTTCTTCTTGATGATCCTAATAATTATATATCAGAAGAATAATGTCGGTAGAAGGTTGTGTCCGTTCTATGTTGGTTGCATCGTAGGATGGATTCGTACGGTGAATTTGGCCAGACGTTTGGTTGAGGAGCAATTTGTGTATTGGTTTGTTTGCTGGTGTGGCTACTTGGGTTATTGGTCTTTGGTCTGTCAAGCTGGTTCTTCAAGATGTAGGAGATATTTCTCCATTCGAGGCAAGTCTGTTTGGCTTGCTTTCACCTTTCCCTTTCTACGTCCTTGTGGCGTAAGTGCATTTTGTTCCCGTCGCTCGTCAGAGAAAATGTCCCGGTGGTCTTTGGGAGTCCCATACCATGTTGATGACGTACATGATGAGTTTCAAGTCCAAGCTGCCGTACTCCACCAACATTTTGCAGTTAACCGACACCCCATATACCGAATTAGTTTAATAAGTTGTAATTGTATCGCTTTAATTTACGTTTTCGCTAAAATAAGTGCATTTGACCATATGAGTCAAATGCCATCTGTATAAGAATCTTTACTTTACAGCTGCCAAAAAAAAAATATATGAAAAAAAAAAAGGAAAAAATAAAAAGAAAAAAAAGTAGATTATCCGGATGATTGTTTGCGGCAGTTTCTACTTCATCCGGATAATGTGTTTCTGAAAGTTCTGTACTACCATCCCTCACATATGGTTTGTGGGAGTAGGGGCATAAAGAATTAAGTGGAGCATTGATGGAATTTAGGCTTGCATTGAAAGATCTGCCTATTATTCCATTTTGAATGAATGATTTTTTGATGAGGGTCTCGTCAAATTGAGAAAAAAAATTGGCGAGTTACGCAATGAAAAAACTGGCGAGTTACGCATTGAAAATCTTGCGAGTTACGCAGTGAAAAATGTTGGAGTAAGTGTCCTACACAATAGTGCATTTATATAATAAATCTCATTTGGAATATACGTGGCATGATTAGTATATTTTAATATTCCACGTCAGTTGATTAACGTAAATCGGTAACGCTCAGCTGACTAGAGTTTGACGTTATTGTCGTATGACGGCGGTGATCAACTGATCCCTTTAGATCACACCTATAGGATGAGACCCAAATAGAAAAGCAATTATTTGTATACGATACAGTTTAATTAAGTCCCTTACATATATATTTGATATATGTTTTGTTACGAGAGTTATTTATTGGAAATTGAGTTAGGAACTCATTCCGTTTAAGTTTATTAGTCAATTATACGATAACTAACTGAATAAATTTTTGTCTTATTTTAATTCGATTAAATAAGATTTAATTTAGTGATTACTCTCGTTAATTCATTAAATTCGTTGAGGTTATGCAAATATTTTGAGGTAGAGGTAATTAGTTAATTATATTTACAAGGAGTTGTAACATTATTTAACTGAGCATTGTGGGACCCATTATATATTGATATAATGGTAAAATATCACTTAAAAGTTGAGTTTATATTATTTATTAATTTGAGTCATATAATTGTTATATGATCAAATTAATACTTGATTATATAAGATAATTAAGCATTTGATAATAAGTATTTGTGATACAAATATCAAAAATCAAAATGGACCATTTTATACACATGGTGGACGGTTTAGTAGTAGTGGAGACTAATGATGATTATTCTCTCATAATTCTACACTCCACCTAGTGATGTAACTTGTCCTAATTGCTTTAATTATTACATACACTACCATACACTACCTTATGCACGTGAAATAAATTATGAGCAAAATATTTGCCCATTATAAGGCCTTTGGCCGGTTTCATGTAGAGAAGAGAGAGCAAGTGTTGCTCAACTTTCATTACCAAAATTCTTACATGCATTCTTCTCTCAACCTCTCTCAAGAAACTCACACAAATATAATATACTTCATATATTACTAATGTAGTAATATTACTAGTATCTTTGAAGGGATAATGTTATATTTATCTAGTTAATAAATATAGTGTTTTTGGGTTGATTCTTGGGTGCAACAAGAAGGAGACATTCTACTTTGGAGGTTGTTTTTGGAGGATCATCCACTAATTTCATACTCAAGAAGAATAAGAAAAGATTTTCTTATTGTGCCCATTTTGACCGAAAATTTCTCATTGTAAGGAAATTTCTTCTTATCTTTATATTTATGCTTTTATATTTGCATGCATGATAACTAGATCCTAAATCATTAAGTTAATGTAATTTAATGAACTAATTAGAGGAGTCTAATTAGAGGTCTAGGACTTTCAAAAAAAACTGGCGAGTTATGCATTGAAAAAAAAAAACTGGCGAGTTACGCACTCGAAAAAAAATGGCGAGTTACGCAAATGAATTTGTCTGACGAGTCCTATACGCACCCAAAAATGACTGGCGTGTTACGCCCCAAATTTGGAGTCCGAAAAGCTTAACGTTCTCCAGATATTGAAAGTAACGGATTATTTTTCGTTTTGTTGAAATTTGTTAGGTCCGATTAGTGTTCCTACAAATTGTTTAATTATACGACAAGTCCGAAAAACTTAACGTTCTTGTTCGAACAAATTTCTAGCGAGTATTATACTCGTTTACCAACCTTGCAAAGACGAAGATGAGACGAAGATGATTAAGGAAAGTGAAGAAGATGAAGACGTTTTTTTTATTATAGTTTTCTTGTATTCTGCAATCGTAAAGTTAGTAAGACTGCCTTTACGATTGCGGGAGGGTATTGGGAATATTAGTAGACTAAGAGTTAAAGACGAAATTACGATACAATGTATATGTAAGTTTCTTAAACTCGATATTAGACATTTCTAATATCATCATATAATTAGTTTACTCTTAAACTATATAGATCTTATGCATGCATAACAAAATAAGACAAAGATAAGAAGAAACATTTTTCTTTACATTGAATATGAACAATATGGGCACAATATTTGGACACCTTCCAAATACTGTTCTTGAGCTTAAATAAGAAGGATGATTTTCCAAGTTTCAAATTAGAAACTCTCCAATTAGTTGCATCCAAGACTACCCTTTTAATCTTTACAAAATACTACACTAGTATATATAGTAGTCACCCTTAAATAATTCTAATAACTCTCTTACTACTCTAGTAAACTTATTAGAATATATGAACTCTAAATATTGCATGAACTTCTTGGGTTTAGTGTGAGAATGAAGGGATTTAGAGAGATAAGTGTACTTTTTCAATATGAGATCAAGTGTTAACTAAATAAGGAGAAAAAATCTCCTTATTTAGCACACATGGACCGGCCACACATGCTCATGGGGAAGAGTTTTGCTTTTTGCTTTTGTTCTTAACAATACACTATCCCAAGGTCTAGGTTTAGGTTTTAATTATTGTGTCTAATTCTTAATTAGAACAACTAGTAATACCTAAACCCCTACCCTAACCCACTAAAACCGGTGCACCCATATAACATGGGTGTCCATTTTATTTTTGCATTTTGTCATTTGTCACAAGTGTGACATGTGACATGTAGCATGTAACTTAGCTTATAAATGTGCATTTAACCAATTTAAATGCAATTTGATAACAAATAATTAGACTTAACATTTTAAGTCACATTTTATAATTACATGTAAATAAAATGGGTCATCTCATATTTGGTTAATATAATTTACAACAATTTTTAATTATAATCAACCAATTTTGCTTATCTCAAATGTTTCATAAACATAATGCACTCTTAGTAATATAACGATTAAATTACTAAAATAAATCTCATTTAATCATGTTAACATAAGATGTTATTTTCACTTACAAAATAAACTTAGTTCAATTTAAGGGATTAATTAATCTGTATCGTTATACAATTAAGTAATGTATATGATTAGGGGATTGTCCTTTAGGTGTGACCTCAAGGGATCAACTGATCACCACCGTCATGCGACAGTAACGTCAAACTCAATTGAGCCAATCGTTACCGATTTATGTTGACTAGTTGACTATAATATTCATCATCCCTTTGTATTCTTATTATTGAGATTTAATTATATGATCGCACTATTGTTGAGGACACTTACTCCAACAGTATATCATAATTAAGTCTAATAATGGTGACCTTTGAGTTACTCCATTGCTTGTATAAATACCTATGTTGGATAAATGATTAACCAAGCAATTACAAAACATCAATATCATTCACTAAAGCTTAACAAACAATTCACTAATAGAACGTTATACTACACATAGTCACTTACAAAGGATATGTACAATCGAAAACGAATCGACTTAAGTAGTATAAGGACCTAAACTTTAGATTTTTTTTGTTTAGTTAAGGACCCGAACTTTCAATTGTTCAGTTAAGGACATGCATTTCCAACACCGTTAGTTCTAAATCAAAAGTGAACAATAATTTTGACAAAGCCTATACTAGACCGCTAATTCTAATGTTATAAGTACATCATACACTTTTAAAATCGCTGAAAAGGAAAATTTATAGGGTTTTTCTATATGGTAACCCTGTGTTTTTTCAAATTCAACGTGGTAACCTTACTTTTCAAAGATCACATATGGTAACCCTCAACTCTATTAGTACGTATCGGCGTGACCCTTAACTATTTTTTCCGTCAATTTGTCCGTTAAGTATGTGACGTGACCAATCGATTTTTGAGATTTTTTACAAGGTAACCCTCTAATTTTTAAATTCTACAAGATAACCCTACATTTTCTAGAAATCACAAATGCTTAAAAATATAATCCCTTAATTAATCTTTTTTTCACATTTTTACTCAATTACATCCAAAATTGTCAAATCTACCCTTATTATCCATCAATTAACATAGTTTTAGAAGGAAATCTAGTACGAACTTTGTTCGATATAAAAATTTCCCAATAAATTTTCTAAATGTCAAAGTAATAGTGTTATATATCGAGCATTCAAATAATCAATCCCAAATTTGATTCATAGGTTTCATCCAATTAAAAACTTTTATTTTCGAAATCCCATTTATACCCCAAAACTGAAATGTTGTAAACAACTAACATGGACTCACTTCAATTATTCAACAAATTGGCATAATAAAGTTGTGTACAATTGAGGAGCATCAATTTCTCTGTTAATCATTGAACCCGATTTTTGGAGAAGTGCGATAATGATACCATAAAGAGATGATGATACCGAGAGTTGACATTTTTTTGGAGTAATTGAGTAAAAAAGGTGCTAAGAATGATAAATCGAGAGACTAAGAAAGTATTTCTTAGGTTGTTTTTTTTGTAAGAAAAAAAATAGGGTTATGTTGCAGGATTTAAAAAAATAGAGGGTTACCTTGTAGAAAATTTCATAATTCAATTGTCCAAGTCACATACTTAACAGAAAACTTGACGGAAAAAATAGTTAAGGGTTACGCCAATACGTATTAATAGTGTTGAGGGTTACCACATGTGATCTTTGAAAAGTAGGGTTACCGCGTAGAATTTGAAAAAATACAGGGTTACCATATAGAAAAACCCAAATTTATATCACCCGCGAACCACATCTTTGCACCTCCATAATCATGTAAGAGTAAGGCACAAATTGGGGTTGTTAGAGATATTTTTTTTTTTTGAATAATAATGCAATATACGTAGTATCTGTCAATTAAAAATTCAATCTGAATAATTCCACAAAACTAAGTATATCAGTTAAATTAAAATTTATCAGTGTTAACTTTAATTAAACTTGGTTAGTTTTTTAGGTTCATACACTGTACGCAGATTTGTCGGGCAGGTTGGGTTGAGGGTCATGTCATACGAGTTGGGTCATACAGGTTACAGATCGGGTTAGGGTCACATACAGTTTAAAAAAATATTGCTAACTCTTTTTTTTTAACGTTTTTAAAATTGAAAAAGTATTTTTTTAAAAAATTAAAACATATTTTATATTAATATTTTAATCATCTTCAATTTTTACATTTATTATATAGAAACAATTATAAAAATTTAGTTATTTTAATAATTATTTTATTATTAAAAGATATATAAAAATGCACATGGTACCCCCGAGATTTGCCATTTTGCACGAAATACCCAAAATTTTGATCTAGGAAACTTTGAGAGGTCATAACTCGTGTTTACGAGATCAGAAAGTGACGATTTTTTTTTTCAAATCGATCGTCTTTCCAAGTACTATGATTTGAAAAAAAAAATTATCGAGTTCGGAATTCGTAACCAAGAGATATGCTCGCTCAAAGTTTGTTCGGTCAAAAAAACTTTGACATGCAATAACTCCTAGCTACGGGATCCAAATACAATAATTTTTTTTTTCAAATCGTAGTTAGTTTTGTGAATTTTCCGTTATTTCAAATATAATATATACATACAAATATTTTAATAAAACTATTTATTTACTATTTACTTTACGGGTTGACCCGCTCTAGTCGCGTTTCAACCCTAAATAAACGGGTCATTTGAGGTGCAGTCGCGGGACAATATTTTTGGGTCTTGGCCCTAGTAAAAAAATGAGTCAGGTCTGATTTATGTGGACATGCCACCTGCACGCCGGTCTGTGGGCATACCACGGTCTAAAAGACGCGGTTTGTTGGTGCGTATATGCTTATTTTTGAAGTCCGGATCACTTTATATCGGATCACATATATGCAATTAGTGACAAATCTTTCTCTAGAATCAAGTTTTCTCTCTTTATTATTCATTTATTGCTCATTTATTGCTTTCACTTTGTATCGGATCACGACGGTCTAAGTTTCTTTTTTACTTGTCTCAAATTCTCATGCTTAGTTTAGATACGATGATTGTTGTTGTTACCATATTCCTCATGTTAATGTGTGAGTGGTGTAGTTCATAGGATTAGTGTGGGATTATGGGTATAATAGGGGTTAATCTATGCTTGTTGAGTCTTATTGTTTGTTGATAGCCTTATTTTCAACACTTGCACTCCACATGTTCGATGAGATGCTTATGTGACTACTTGCTCATTTCTTCACTTGTTATGCATGCTTGTAAGATCAAGAGCCTCAAGCTATCTAGAACTTACTTGTTTGTTGGTATACAGACGTAGTGTACGAGAGATCTAGGTAGTGTCTGTAACAACCCGAAAAGTACCCAATTTTTCTAGTAAAAATATTTACTAACACTTTTCAGCAGACTTAAGTTTTTAAAATAGAATTTATTGTTTCGAGTCGTATTTTGAAATTTCGAGTTCGTATTTGGAATTTCTGAGAGATTTCATGAAAATCCCGTTTTTAGTCATCTTTGACTTTTCTTGACTTTTAAGTCGTCTTTGACTTTTCTTGACTTTTTAAAAGTCGTCATTGACTTTTCTTGACTTTTAAGTCGTCATAAACTTTTCTTGACTTTTAAGTCATCTTTGACTTTTCTTGACTTTTAAGTCGACTTTGACTTTCGTTGACTTTTCCCGACTCGCCTCATAAGTTTGAGGACCGAAATTTTATTTAAAAAATATATTTTTGATTTATTTTTATTTAGATTTATTAAGATTTATCATAATTTAATATAATTATTTTGAATTTATTCGGAATTTAAAGAATAACGTTTACGGTTTTAACCGAACGTCATTTAACTATTCCCGACCCATCGTAAATCTCGTAACAAATTCAAAACTCGACTTTGGCATGAGTCACACGCGCGTGTCATCGTTTTCCACTCACAATTAGATATTTT